>JAMKCH010049282.1:0-60295 GCA_023653785.1 Ophioderma brevispina | reverse complement strand
GTCTCCAGTTGAGTCTAGAAGTATATTTTACATTTTCCTGAAACATTAGCCGTTAATTTGTCATTTTTGTCCCTTGAAAATTCATTTACATACATCTCATATTAATACAGCAAATTTTTCAGGAACGTATCCAATCATTATAACACACAGAAATAAAAAAACTTTCAGTTACAAATAGACTCCCTTCCAATTTTGAGAACAGTGGTTTCTATAGCCCGGCAAAAATATTATTATTACTTATTAATTATAAATTATTTATTATTATATATATTATTTTTCCTGTATGATTTGACATATAACTATATAAATACATCTGTTGCTATGTAATTATGAAGTAAACGCATTCAAACTTATATCTGTGTTACATAATTCTATTTTCCATGAAAAGTAGCGTGAAAATAATTACCTTGTGTTTCACATTAAAGGTTGATGCATGAGTGTGGTTGATACCTGACATAGTATGTGGTTATATAATCTCTCTATTAATGAGAGAAGTTCCTGTTATCTTAAATATTGACACAAACATATAAAGTTCTAACATCCTCCCTAATTTATTGTGGTCTTTTTATGTTTAGTCTTGTCTGATAGGTCACACTTTATTCTCTGTAAAAGCTAGGCCAACTATCAGTTTCTTTACATCGTGTAAGTTTTAAACATCGTTCTTTCTGGAAATAGGGATCAATTACTGCTCAACTACTTTTTAGGGAATTTTAGTTCAACCAATCCAAAATTTCCAAAATTAAAACCACTGAGTAGGACAGTCAAATTAACGACACTATCAGTGATTTATCCGACAGAGTGAAAATATTTGAAATTTGCAGCGATAGTTTAAAAGTGAAGAATAATTTTTCCAACTGAAGAATTAACAGAAAAGGAAGAAAACGACAGTGTTCAAAGATACGAATCTCCATTCAATTACGTGTTGTACAAAGTGTCCGTTCGGACAATTATGACTAAAATAACCGATTTTGTCTTTATTAGGCTGCTTTTGATCGTATCACTTGCAGGGTATGTTAGAATACCAATACTTGTTCCAGACATGCGAAAATCTGGTTTTTGATGATTTTTTTTGTTTATCTGATTTATGAAATCACTGATAGTGCCTTTAAGACAAATGATGCTTTAACCCAAAACTATACAATAATTGCAAAAGAATATTTTTTTTCCAGAATTGTATCGAGAAAATCTTTAAGAACAACATATCAAAAGTTTTCCAAAATCCAAGGAGTGGAATACTGTATGTATTTTAAGGGGTAAGGTTTATACATGGGTCAAAATATGAAAAGGGTCAAAACACGTTGAAAAGTATACCAACATGTTCTTCACCTTTCAAGAATTAAAAAAGGTATAGTTTGCCCTATCTGCAGGTTGTAGTTCAAGAGTTATGAGTTAAAATAGGCTCAAGGTCAAAAGGGGGACAATTCCAGATGTATATGTTCGTTATAAAAGTGATGTCAAATTGTTTGTTGTAAAAATGGTGGCAAATTGTTCGTCTGTACCTTAAATAGAACTGTTGAACAACGATTCTGTACTAAATTGCTCAAACGTTTTTTTAGTAGCCTGTTCTATGACTTCGTGTTTCTTCAACATTTTGCCTGTCTGATTTTTCTGTGTCTCTATGGCTTAGTTTTTCTATAACATTGTGCCTCTCAGACTGTGTTCCCAGGGGCGAGGCGCCAGGGTAAAATCTCAGGGAGGGCGACAAATCTCACGATTAATTAATATGGTAAAAAAATAAAAAAGTTTTACCCAAATTTTTTGTTTTCTTAAAAACCGTTTTATCTAATTTAAAACTCAAAAGGTCTGTTCATACTTCCTCTGCAATGCAGTGCGTTGTATTGCCTGGATAGCAGTCTCTGCCCATACTGCAACGTAGTACTAACTACTGCAACAAAGTTAAATTCGCTTTAACTTGCATTGCAGTGGGTTGCATCAAGTTGCAGCAGAAAGTGATCGATATATCGGCAGTACAGCAGCACTGCACTGCACTGCAGTGGGAGTATGAACGGAAGCAGCCGCCTCCTGCCACTCCCCTAGCGCTACCCTGTGGGTTCATAACCTGAATTAGCTATTTATTTAACGTATTCTGCCCTCAAGAACTAATCAAAACAAGAACCTTTTACCTTCCTACCATCCGCACCCGCCAACGTTTGATCACTACAGCCCATACAGAACTAGAACTCCAGATAATAGTTCAAAACAATATAACCATAATATCACATACACAGTACACACATACTAATACACATAAAAATACGGACGGATTAATCGTAATTGCATAATCTCTTCATGAAAAAGAAATAATTTCTGATTCCCTCCCCTTTGTTCCCCGTTTATTGCTTATTATCCATGGCTTGATTGCATTAGCAAAAATTTGAGTTATTAGTCCAAGATATATAGAAAAAACAACCGGAAATAAATAGATAACAATCTGAATTTTTCAGGATAGTTTTGCTGGATTGCTGTAGGAGCAACATATCAGAAGTCTCCAAGAAAGCCCCCGTGTGCTGTAAGAAATAAAAGGGTAAAAGTTGTACAGGGGTCAAAATTGAAAATTGAAATTTGGGGTCATTTGACGTCATATTCATTTACGTGTTGTCTTGTGTTAAGGATTAAAAAAGGTATAGTTTGCCATATCTGCGGATTTATGGATTAGTAACTTATGGAAAAAACTGTTCAAGGTCCTACTGGGTAATGCTTGGAGTGCTCCGTTTTTTTTCCAAATAGTGTATAAAATTGGTCGTCTAATTGTGTATAAAATGGTAAGATAATTTAATGTTAAGTAATTCACTTGCAAAATATAGGGTTAATTATGCCAGGTTTCTACTGGGTCTCCTCCGAGAGGTTACATGCCATATAAAGGTCAATATTCGAAGATGTAGATAGTGTACGAGGAATTTGAAATTACGTTCATAAAGATCGTGATGTTTGAAATTTTACTCCACAACTGAACTTGTGAAATATTTGGGCCGGCAGGCATTTAAAACTAAGTCAAAAGGTTAGACAAAACTATACATTTTCTTATTCAGTATGAATGAAAGAATACGATAGTCCATGATTTAGCTCAATTGAATCATTTTAATTTTTACCATGTATAAACTTTACCCTCCACCCCCCCCCATTTCTCAGATAGCAACCGGGGATCTTGGGGACTTGTGATATGTTGTTTTTCAAAAATATTAGGAAACTATCCAGTAAAAGCCAATGTGTACTTATTTTTCCGCCTTCTGGCTACACAGACTTAAAGATCATGGGACCATGCACTTTTCTTGTCCACCGGTGTATTTCTTTGACCATGTTTGCCATTGTCGCGTCGTAAAATCCCATTTTTTGGTTGGATAATGTTGGATGATGGAATTTCTTTAGTGCCCTCTACCGCAAATCTATTTGTTTTGAATTACAAAACACAGTTAACCTATAAACATGATATTTACCAGCTCAGTGTAATAGATTACCACTTGGTCAAATATTACACAAGTGAGTAAAAACAGCCAGGTCAATTAGTGAAATAGGCAGTTAGTTGTCCACTGGAAACGGGCCTCGACCTTTTTTTGCCCACCAACCCAATCTGTGACATGAATCCATCATAAGTTTTGACGTATGTAAATGAAGTCCCACTTCACATGGCACCATCCCAATCACTGCGAACAATGTACCACTTTTATAAATTAACCATTTTCGGATTTTTCTTAATGTTCTATCATAATTTAAATTCACATATGTTATGATGATAAATATATTTTACAATTAGAACTTCTACAAAGAAAATCCCTTGAGCACTTTCTCGCAAACGACGTGAGTTTTCTCATGTCCTAGGCGTTGTTAAGCACAGAGTACGTCTGGGACAGGTCATAGGCCTATTGAATGCATTGTGTGTACAGTGAATAGGGAAAATGGACAGTAACTGCAAGATGAACCAGAAACAGCGCGGGAGACTTGGAAATAAAATTTATTCCCATCAGGCAAGTCTCATCAGAATCGCAGAATTTCAAAAGATCCAGGAAGGATATCGACAAATATCACGATCGCTGAATTTCAATAGTTCCATGAAGGAATCAGTCAGTCTGTAGCGTTACTTCTTCACTACACAATTTGTCGATTTTCTTACCCGGAGCCGATACAATCGGTAGACGTTTCATATAGAATTCCTATTGATGCAAATGAGGTATTGGCATTCATTCCGTCAAGCACTACTGCACAACGTCATACAGCGCATGACGGAATCAATTGTAATACCTCATTTGCATCAATGGGACTTCTATATGAAACGTCTACCATACAATCACAATCATAGTATGTAAACTCTGTGCGAGACAGAAATTAGTCAACCTATAGTACCCAAAATCTTCCCATAAGCTGGTGCGAAGGAAGATGGTCGATTTTTGTGTGTGTGCCCATCCGAGTCGCTTTCTGAGTCGTTTATCGGTTCTCTTTTTCAATGATCTGCCGGTTTCACCAATGTACACTTTGTCACATGATCCACAAGGAATAGAATAGATAACTCCGTGTTGGAGTTCCTTGGGAACGGGGTCTCTATGGTATACTAATTCTTGTCGTAGAGTGTTAGTAGTCTTGAAGTACACTAATAGATCCCTTTTCTCTAGGACTTTGCGAATAGCCTCAGAAGTACCCAATACGTAAGGTAAAATAACTGTAGCTGAGTACGATCATTGGTAGAGACAATATCGGCGCGTCGGAAGGTGAAGTCATGGACAAACTTTGAAGGGGTAATTTTCAGCTTCAAAGCTTGTTGGACGTGGGCCTTTTCACATTCCTTTTCCATAGTGTTCGCCGGAACATTGTCAGTTCTTTGAAACAAAGATCGAAGCAGGAGCGCGTTTGGCAGAAACAGGATGATGAGAGTCAAAAGTATTGGTTGTAATTGGTCGGTGTGGGTCTTCTTGCGATAGACAGTCGTATCAATTTAAGAGTAAGGTCAGGTCTCCTCTTAACCAATAAGATGATATCCTTGCGAAGACTGTTGAGGTGGTCAAAAAAGACGTTAAATGATCTATAACACAGAAAGTGTCGTCCACATATGCGCGGAGGATCAGGTGCAGTCAAAGGGCTTTTTTCCCGTTCAAAAAGGAACCCATACACCAGTTAGCCACCGGTGGGGAAACGGGAGAACCCATCATTAGCCCATTAGTTTGGGAGTATAGGTCATCTTCAAACATGACGTACGTGTTAGCCAAACAAAACTCCAACATCCGTTGCACGTCAGCGATGTGGAGGGATGTCCTGTCAATCAGTGTCGCGTCGTCTTTGATACGGTCCATGGTGATGTAAATGGTTTCCTTCAGTTTCCATATGCGCGGAGGATTAGGTGCAGGCAGAAGGGCGAAGGAAGAAAGAAATTAAGGTGGGGCCTATGTTTTCAAATTGAAGAAAATGAGTCTACTAGCATAATTGAGATTATAGCATGATAGGAAAGTGTAAACTTTCAGCTTTCATTTGCTTTTTGTTTGAGGTAAATAGGACATTCCGTTCAGATTTTATGCTCGATTTAAGCAAGCTAGTCTCACACGTTCGATGCATTTTTGTAAAAAGTGCCCACCCTGTGATTTTTAAGCAAATATAATTATTATTATGACCACATATTACAAGCATTTTCAAAATTAATTTATTAAAGTATTAAATAAATTCATAATGCTTCAACCAACTCGAAATTTTCAGCTCTGCAGCATTTATGTATTTCTTTATTATCACTTACCCAGTGATATTTGAGACGATTATTTTTAAAAATTAATTTAACCCATTAGATCATCTCCTATTTGCTCCAAAATGCACTAATAAAATGTAATAAATGAACAATTATTTACAAGTTTTGGGCCAAACTAATAGTTTTTTGCCTTTTTTTTTGCAATTCGATTACGTTTCGCTCAATATCTCAAATGGTGAAAATCTGGATTTTATGAAACGGGAACAAACGTAACTCAAAAACGAAAGGTCGTATCAACATGAAATTTGGCACAGATATTAAGCATCCAAGGGCTGTGAAATCATGAAGCTGGATTTTTTAATTAGGGCTTCAAGTTTGAATTATGGCATAAAGTTTCCTGATTAGTCAGCTCCTGGTTGCCATGGCAACGCAACCATATCAAAAATCCGGCTTCATATGGTTTTCTTCGCATTGTACCCATGCACCTTCTACCCAAGTATGGTGTAAATGCAAGTTACTGTAAGCAGTTCGTGTTCCCGTGTTTAGCCAATCAGAGGTCCTGCTCAGTTACCATGGCAACAAGATCAAAATAATCCCCACTTTTTCAAAACTTTTCAACATGGGCTACAATATGATATACAACATGCATATGTAACCTATCGGTAAAGTCAAGCAAATCCGCGCTGCAGAAGCCGAGTTTAGGTTGCGTTTGGATAAATTCAGCACCCATTTTTCATCTGTAGGAAAGGTCAGGTCTAGAGTTGCGTTGAAGGATCGATTCCTTCTCAACAAAAGTCTATTAAACGTGCCAATCTGTCTAGTCTTGGCTTTGGCAAATTCTCGCTGAAAAGCACTGTCGGTATTCCTCTCAACTTTAGTAAAGTCGTTGACTGTGAGAACAACTTTGAAAGTTTCGCGCATGCATGGCAGCGAGGTCCAGAGGAGGATATAAAAAAATATCACGATTGCTGAATTTCAATATTTTCAGGAAGGAATCAGTCAGTCTGCTGCGTTACTGCTTCAGTACACACTTCTAACCAGATACAATCACGATCGTAGTATACGAGACAGAAAGTTAACCCTATAAAACATAGTTTCTTACCCAAAATCTTCCCATTTTCCCCTTTTTAATATACAAAACCAGAAAAAAGGCGTTTTGATACCTTATCTGAATTACCTATTAAACATATTCTGCCCTCAATACCTAATCAAGTCAAGAACCTCTGGCCTTCTTACCATCCACCAACTTTGGTTTCTATAGTCCATACAGGTAATAGATAAAATTCAAAACTATAACCATAATGTCACATACATACACACATATACACATAAATATACAGAAAAATAGTGATTGCATAATCTCTTCCTGAGAAGAAATACTCAAGAAAAATGAAATACTTTTCTTGACCGCCTTTTCCCCATATTATCCTTTTGTAGGTTTTGGCCCCACCTGATTATGTCAGACATCCCAGGTCTCTGATTGCATTAGCAAATTTTGAGTATTTGCACTTTTCTTGTACACAGGTATATTTTCTTTGAAAATGTTTACCACAATCTGGTCTGTAAAAAGGCATTTTGGCTGTTTAATTTTGGATAATAGAATTCATTAGTGACGCCACTACCTCAAATCTATTTGTTTCTTTTGTTGCAAAACACACTAAACCTATAAAATTATACTGCCAAATGTAGGCCAACGTAATAGATTAACACTTGGTTCAGGGATATACAGCAATTAAAGCGGTAAAACAACCAGGTCAATCAATGATCCGGAACATCTATTTTAACTTGTGCAAATGCTTCCAACTGGAAGGCGAATTATCGGCATTATTCTTAGGCATCAAGTGGAACAGAGCGGGAAACCTGCAAAATTAACTTATTCCCAGGCAAGTCTCATCAGGATCACTGAATTGCAATAGATCCAGGGAGGATATAGCAAAATAACAGGATCGCTGAATAGATCCAGGAAGGAATACTAAACAAATTTAAGTCAACATATTACAGTCAAATACTTCCTTTCAAGTCATGACAAAAGTAATTTGAAGACCATGAAGTGTATGAGACAGGACTATGCATAAAATAAAGGCATAGGCCTAATATAGCTGATCTCAGATTCTAACGACTAGTCGATGCTTTTGCTTACACGCAGGGGCATCACTAACTTCCGGTTTTGCTTAAAGGTGCAACGAGAGATTTTGAGACACCCAAATATTGTGTCATAATAGTAATTTCATATAGATTAGACACTCAATAGATTTTTTACCTTGTATTTGGCTAGAGAAATGTCTTAAAAGAGAGAAAAAAGGTGATTTTTGATTTGCTTATATTTCAAAACATAGGCTGAATTTCGTATTTGCTCCTATACGAAATTAGAAATTTCACAATTTTTGTACCAAAGAAACATTTCTCAGCTTAATCCTTTAAGATGGGGATATTTTTGATGGGAAGCTTTACATCAGAGCAAAAATCAGTACTTTCGATTTTTAGAGACACCTGATTATGTGAAATCTCTCGTTGCACCTAAGAGTGCACCAATACACCTTTACAAATTAACCTTTAATTAACCTCATCCCAGACACGATCAGAGCACCCTACCCCATTAGTAGTCTTCCCGTTGGTACCAAAAAAGTACCAATATACGTAGCGTCACCATCTTCCAATTGCTGTGGTTCTGGACTAAAGGTTGAAATTTGGTCTGGTTAACTGAGTTTGGGCCCGTGAGGGGGTAGACTATGATGTGATTTGTTTGACATTGGGATATAATTAAATATCAGTATCTAGCCCAGATATGCTTGAGTGGTTCCAAGTTTTTGTGCAGTGAAGCTGAACCATTGGTAACAGCTAGGGCGACCATTTATTTCTAGACATAATGTCTCGCCTCTAGGCTGTTTTTCAATGAAACTGTAACCCAATATCGTCTGGTCTGCCCACAAAATTGTGCTGGCTGCATATCACAACAGGTCAATCTTTATGGGCAAAATCCTTGGTGTGAGAGACCCAGGAAAGTGCCTAGCACGGGTCCAGGAAGAGCATACAGGTGGGGTCAATATCATATTGACTGTGTTAAGCTTGGTTACACTGCAGAACATATGTACCAGTGATAAGACTTGCCTTAATTGCGGCTTTTTCTACTTCACGATAGTCATGTGGCAGAGTACTCCAGATATGGCGCGGGATTCCAATCTTACATGCTTTAATGTTGAGGTGTTTCAGGCTTGTTTTCTCTGCATGATCATCATACCATTTTGTCTGTACCTGTAAGGTTCCTCCAATCAGCTTTTGTTGGTGGGTTTGTGAATAGGTCATATATGGAGATCTAATGGAAGATCGTACTTCATAAGGAGTTCTTTCATTTGAATGAACCAATTTTTGCTGCGGTTGTCCTTAATAGCAAGCTGTCTTTGGGCAATCTGATGTTCAATGTTACTTGTTTGCCTCAATATATTACCAAGAAGTGTGAGTCTTGCAGCATCGATATATGAGCTTCAACAGGTTTCGCCCCAATCAAGGCATACATTGCAATGTTCGCTGGGGTGGCTTATTTGGAAGGAACTGAATTTGACGAAGTAGTTTGCGGTAAAATCGCTCAGGCTGTGCAAGATTTGTTTGAGTGAAATTATGCACTTCTGCTCCATAGAGCATCCTTGGTATCACATATATCGTAATGAGGTGGGAAGCAATCTAGTCCACTCAATCTACGGTAAGACCTGGACGAAATTGCTACAGAAGATTTTCTTGCTGTAACTTGCTGTACAAACCCTCCCGAACAACATATCAAAAAGGTAGAAAAAAGGAAGAATGGCAAGACATGCTAATTTGCATAAAACCTGTGTGCCTTTTTGCCTATATTTTGTTATTATACAATATATTAAAAGGGGAGGACGCGATTTAAGTAAATAAAATTTTCATCTTCAGAGAATGGTCTTCAACCCTAAACCCCATCTGTAGATTTTTGCCGTGATATTTCAACCCGTTTTCATGAGAGAGCTAAAAACATTATTTTCTTAGCCCTATATGTGTAAAATTAATATCGGTTGACCAAATTGTGGTACATTTTTGCTCATAACTTCCAAACCAAATGTCCTTTAGCCCTAAGGTTCCACAGGGTAAATGACAAAAAAGTAGCTTTCTTCAAATACCAAAATACTGACTACTTCCTTGGAGTAAGGGGACGATGCTATTAGCGATCAGGCCACGGCCCTTTAAATGGGGATGGCCCGATTTAAGGATATGAAGTTTTAATCTTGATAGATTGGCCTTCACTCAAACCCAACCACCCCGTCTGTAAGTTTCGCGACGATATTTCAATCCGTTTTGATGTGAGAGCTAAAAACGTGACTTTGAAAGCCCCATAGAGTACTCTGTAAAATTAATATTGGTCTACCAAAATGGGGCACATTTTCGCTCATAACTTCCAAACCAAACATCCTTTGGCTCTAAGATTTCACAGGGTAAATGAGAAAAATAGTATCTTTCTTCTGACACCAACATGTTAACCACTTCCGGTAAAATCTGGGGCTTCTGGGGACGAGGCAATTAGCAATCGGGCCATGGACCTTTAACTCTTGAGTCTTTCTTGCTGTCCAATATAGGATCCGAGGTACTTGAGGTGTAACCTTTTAGAGTTGGGTACCTTGTGTAGTGCAGATAGGTCGATGATTCTCTTCCTCATTGACGGTCTTGTATTCCATTCCGTCTCTTTGGCATTTAGATGTAGACTGACTTAATCTGCAGCATTCTTAATGATGCTTTGCAGTAGATCTTGTGCAGCACATATATCCCCTGTTAGAGCTGCGTAGTCAAGTTCTGTGAGATGCTGACTTTGGTGACGTCTAGAATGCTTGACCGCCTTTTTATGTTGCTGTCCTACCTACTTTACCCAGGCTATTACCAAATTACCCCCTTTTTTAAATTTTCACATACTCAATGACCCCATTTTCTTCTTTCCTGTTATACACTTTTATCATATGTTTGCATAAAATTATGCACTTTTTAAAAAATAATTGAACACCCAAATTCCAAATTTTCGCAGCCTACGTGCAAATTGTTAACAATTTTATAATTTCATGGCAGCAATTTTATAATTTCGTGGCAATTTGAACTCTGGAAAAAAGGGACTTCCTAATTTTAACTTCGGGTTTTAACATCATTGCCCCCCCCCATCTTAAAGTTTTCATACTGGATGACCCCATTTGTATTCAGCATGTACCGAATGTCTGTACTTTTGGGTATTTTTTATCTGAAAGGACACGGGAAAGGACCCTATTTTTCACATGGCCGAGGCACATATACCCATCACTTCGCATAGGGAGTTCCCCCGGCACTAGTTGACCCAATGTGTTTCAATAAATACTCTCTGATAATAATTTGCTAAATAAAGATCTCCCCATCCCGATTGCAGTCTGACAAATCATCTAAAATGCAAAATTAATTTTGGCGGGAAAATTGCGGCCATCTTGAATAATGACCATCACTTTCCACTTTTAATGTATCAATTGCAAGTGCTACACGCCTTGCAGGCATAGCCATGCAAAATATGTTCAAATACTAACAGAAAAATGGAAAATCTCCCTAAACATGTATTTATGAGCTATATACCTTTGTTGAAATATGGGCGTATACGTCCACGTAAGATAAATGCAAATTAGCATGTCTTGCCAGGCTTCACTTTTTCTACATTTTTGATATGTTGGTTGGGATATCTTTTACTGCTAGTTACAGCAAGAAAACCTTCTGTAGCAATTTTGTCCAGGTGTACATAGTATTTTTCATAGATTGAGTGGACTAATAGGAGGTGACATACCATCCTTACTACGGAGTCCTGCACTCATCTGTGCGTATGAGACTCTCCTCCCCATCTTCATCATGTCTTCAACATTTGGTTTGTTTAAACTATTTATTTCCACAACAAGATGTGTAGCCTTATTTAGGGTTGATATTAGGTCTCCATTGATGTCATAATTCAACCCATCCTTGGCCTGGTACTTAATTGTTGCACTTTTGGAGGGTTGGTGGTGTAGCGATGCGAGTTACTGTAATGGTAAACCTGATTAAGAAGAGTTTGCCGTTTAATCCTGCTGTGGTGCTGACCATCAAGATTGCTATTCCCAAGATTGTTAGAATGACAATCTAACATAAGTGAAGCGGCAACTTCACTTAGGAGGAGTAATCCATTGGTAGGAATGATGTAACGACTACGTTCATTAATTAGATGAGAACATGAAGACCAATAGAATTGGTTATCAGGATCAAGTTGATGGATTGTGGCTTGGTGTGAGCATCTCACAACTAGTAGCGGAGCGGCCGAGCCTTGAAAAGTGCTCTAGTTTCGAGTTACCCCTCCCCACCGTACAACAAAACACAACCACCTTTATTTGAAGGATAAATATATTTTTTTTTTTTTTTTTTTTTTACGGAGTCCTGCACTCATCTGTGCGTATGAGACTCTCCTCCCCATCTTCATCATGTCTTCAACATTTGGTTTGTTTAAACTATTTATTTCCACAACAAGATGTGTAGCCTTATTTAGGGTTGATATTAGGTCTCCATTGATGTCATAATTCAACCCATCCTTGGCCTGGTACTTAATTGTTGCACTTTTGGAGGGTTGGTGGTGTAGCGATGCGAGTTACTGTAATGGTAAACCTGATTAAGAAGAGTTTGCCGTTTAATCCTGCTGTGGTGCTGACCATCAAGATTGCTATTCCCAAGATTGTTAGAATGACAATCTAACATAAGTGAAGCGGCAACTTCACTTAGGAGGAGTAATCCATTGGTAGGAATGATGTAACGACTACGTTCATTAATTAGATGAGAACATGAAGACCAATAGAATTGGTTATCAGGATCAAGTTGATGGATTGTGGCTTGGTGTGAGCATCTCACAACTAGTATAGGACGGAAATTTTCAAAACAAGAGGAACATTGTATTGTCATGTCACTACAGGTTTTGTTACAAATCCTGTAGTTTGGACTAGTCTGAAAATCAATCAACGTTTTCTTACTCTGGTTTAAAATAGATGTGTAGAGAATAGTGGGTTGGATGTTGGTGGGTGTAATGTGGAGCATTACACAACGAGTAAATGATCACCATAGACAGCTTTACTAGTATTATTACTATATCCATTAACAGAATTTGAAGTAGACGACATATGTTGAGCATCAATATATTAGAGCAGCAGCCAGAAGGTTTTGATCAAACGAACGAGATACCAATATCTGAACACGGGAAAATTCAGAGGAAATATAACTTTTGCAAATATGAATGTCTGCCGGAGACCCTCTGAAGCGTGTGGCCCCAGGAGAGGGATAAAGTTACTATGGGTCATTAATGTTTTCCCTGCTCTAAATCTAACGTAAGTTAGCTCAATTATTCCTTAAGTAACCAGGAGTAAAAGTCAATTGGGTCACATGCGCGTGGTACTTCCTTTCCAAGATATTTGGGAAAATAGGCTAAAGGTCATTCATGATTTGTTTATTCAAGAAAGGTCACGCTTTGCAATACCTAGGTATCTTTGTAAAATATTTTTTAAATGTTTAATGATACCGATTCCAAATATTAAATGCTTTTGCACTTTCGGCATCTTCTTGTTGTTATAATGGGAGGGGTACAAAATTCCCTGCAGAACTCTATGGGGGGATGGGGACATTATACCCCTCCCTATTAAAGGGGAACCAACCCAAAGCATATTTTGAATCAGTATCATTAAATAAATTTTTTCATATTTTTATTTAGACATTCATATTTGCAAAAGTTGTAATTTTCTCTGAATATTCCGTATTCAGATATTCGTATCTCGTTCGTTTGATCAAAACCTTCTGGGCTGCCGGTCTATATTGTGGGCTTGGTTTTCTCTGAACGTGTTGCTGTCCTTCTGATGATCCAGTATTGAGCACAGATTGATCATCTTCATTATGTGGGCGTAGGTTCCTCTGAGCATGATGCTGTGCTTTCGATGACTCAGTGTTGACCATACGTTTAATATCTTTACATTGTGGGCTTAATTTCCTTTTACCTATTGCTGTGTCTTTGTAAACTCAATGTTGCTCATGTGATGATCATCTTTACATTGTGAACTTGATTTTCTCTGAGTGCATAACTGTGCTTTTGATGAAGCAGAATTGGGCAACTTCACATGGGCTTTGACGTATTGGTTACACACCACTAACTCACTTATATACAGTAGTCTATGGGGAAAATGGCAACTTTGAGCATGTTTCTTTCACATCTAAAACTCTCACAGAGGGGGTCTTCCGGGAGGAGATCAAAACCTGGCATACTTTAATCGAATCCACCGGTGTGACCATAACAGCAAGAAAGCATGGTCTACCATCCGAAAGCTCCGAGAGGATCCAACAGAACCTCCACAGCAGCTAAATGTCACACCTAGCCAAGTCGCTCACCAACTGCTTTTAGGTGGCAGGTGCAGCGGGGAACCCAGGGGGATCAAACTGGACCATAGGAGGTGTGGTTGTGACCCTGGTTTCGCTCGCCCCTTCGGCATGGGCGAATTGGAATCCGGTGTTGCTCAGCTTCAACCAGGAGGGGCAGTGGGCCTTGACGGCGTCTCTACTGAGCAACTGGGAAATCTTGGCCCAGTAGCGGGGGAGTGGCTTCTTGAGCTCTACAATTGCTGCCTTGCTTCCCGCAGGTTCCCAGAGATCTGGAGGAGATCACATGTTATGGCACTCCTGGAGCCTATGAAGGGTCCATCCGGTCCCGGGAGCTGCGGACCTATGTCACTCCTTGGCCATGCCTGCGGGCTCTTTGAGCGTCTCCTGCTCGGTCGTGTCGCACCTGTGGTGGACGAACACCTCGTGCCGGAACGGACAGGTTTCCGGTCGGGCAGGTCAACAACAGGCCGGATACTCAGCCTGGCTTGGCGCGTTGAGGGTGGTTTCGGGAGGGGTATGGTGATCGGAGCTGTGTTCGTCAGCACGGTAAAGTTAGCAGGATATTGGATATTGGATATTCGGCTAGACGGATATTCGGCTAGACGGACATTCGCCTAACGGACATTCGCCGACCGTTTTTTCAATGACTCATAGCAAAAAAAGTAACCGTACGATTTTGTTTTTAATTTTGCTTCAAATATTCCCCAGCACCCACACTCTTCCCACAAACTTTTTTTTTTTTTTTTTTTTCACATGTTATGGCACTCCTGGAGCCTATGAAGGGTCCATCCGGTCCCGGGAGCTGCGGACCTATGTCACTCCTTGGCCATGCCTGCGGGCTCTTTGAGCGTCTCATGCTCGGTCGTGTCGCACCTGTGGTGGACGAACACCTCGTGCCGGAACGGACAGGTTTCCGGTCGGGCAGGTCAACAACAGGCCGGATACTCAGCCTGGCTTGGCGCGTTGAGGGTGGTTTTCGGGAGGGGTATGGTGATCGGAGCTGTGTTCGTCGACCTATCGGCGGCGTGCGACGCTGTTGATCACGGATGCCTGCTCCGTGGGATCCTGGAAGTTGCCGGGGACGTCCGCTTGGCTGGGCTGATCGGGATTGGCTGGCAGTCGGGGTGTTCTTGTTAGGCTGGGGGCGAAGGAAGAGCCGATGGCGTAGGCTCAAGAATGGTCTACCGCGGGGGAGTGTTGCGGGAGCCTCTCCTGTTCGGCATATATACCAGCGTTTTGTTTGTGCAGGCGGTCTTGGGGTTGGCGAACAGGATGCCGACTTCGGGGTTGTTGAGGAGGGACTCTCCAGGGCTTTGGATGAACTCACTTGTCCTTGTTGTGAGGAAAACCACCTGCGTGCGGGTTCCATCTGGACACAGGTGTGTGCTTTCCACCTGTGCAACCGTGGGGCCGGACGTCGGCTTGGAGTTACCTGGGGCCCGTTCCCCAAACTCGTGCGTAACCCTACGTGTATACTAATACTAACTCATGCGTATGTCCTACATAGCAGACCTTTTCATACCAGTTACACAGTGCTTTGAACAAATTGTGTCCAATCAGGCATGACGTCGTATGCACGTAGATTTACGACTCCGTTTCGGCAACGGACCCCTGGTCTGGAGCTTTCCACTGGAGCACTGTGGTGGCCCTGTATATGACTGGGAGTTGGCCTTTGGACCCGCACTCTCTCTTATAAGACCCACATCGAGAAGACGAAGAGTAAAGTGTGTTCGCGCAATGGCGTCTTGAACAGACTCGCTGGCGCAGGGTGGGGGGCTCGCCCACGTGCCCTGGGATCGACGGCGGTGCATGTGATGCTCATGTTGCGAGTGAGGCCTGTCATGTGGGAGGGGTCTGCCCATGCCGGGAAGCTGGGTCATGCGTTGGATGCTCATGCCGGCTTGTCGCGGGATGCCTCCGTCCGGCACCAACGGAAAACTTGTCCATCCTAGCAGGAATTCCTCAACCAGACATCCGTCATAGCGTGGCGAGCATGCAGGGGCGTGGCTGCCGGGTATCTAATGTGAGGCACCCTATGTCTGGACGGATGCCTGTTGCCGGCCGCCTTGATTCCAGAGAGAGATTTTTTGAGCAAAGTCCAACCCTTGAAACAGTCTCTAAGGAGGTCAGAGAGTCGCCTTGTGGAAGGAGGGGCTTGCCATCAGCCAGGTGACATCTGTCGGTGTCGGACCTGGTGGGCGTCTCCCGCTGGAGCTGGCTCCTCGTGGGCTGAATGGCGATGCCTTAACAGATTGAGAACCAGAACTGGGCCGATCTAGTTTCCTTGCAGAAGTGGGGCTATCTGGAAGCAGATCAGGACTACCTGTGGTTGTGAGAAACAGCAGCACAGACAATGGAACACCTAGTGTCTGCCCAATGCTGGAGCAACAATGCACAAATAAGGACCTTGCGGAATTCGGTGAAGCAGCCAGACGTTGTACCCATCTCTGGCTGGATCATATTTGAGAACCACAGGTTGGACACGATAAGAAGAAGGACGAACAGAGGAAATACAACAACATCACCCCAAAGCACAAGCTGAAATCACCAAATAACCAAATTTTGAACATATCATGACCAGAAAAATTTGTAGTTACGAATCACCAAACTTGCCGATGTCAGACCGGCAACCCAAGATTCTCTATAGTCGCCAAAGCTAGTAATTTGCAAATCGATGTAAAAATGATGACCGTTAGTTTGAGAAAACACCAGTTTACAATGTCAATCATGAAATTTCATCACTTTCTTAATATAACTAGTGCATTTTCAGACATTTTAAGCACTTTTTCCAGATGCCATGCAAGAAAGTTAGTCCACCCAAGATTTTTGATCCTTACGGCAGCCAGGTTAGTCGTTATAACCTATTGCTGTGCCTTTGTTGACTCGGACATTACCTGATCAGATGGAAGATCAGATTCCATTTGCAGCTCAATATATGATACACATACTGCTTCACTGCTATCAGGCATACGTTTTTTCTCGTCAAATAACAAAGAGTTGTTTTTACCCAAAAATTACAAGTTTGGTTCAAAGAAGTGGATTTCACATTGGAATCGATCATCTCGCATTGACCAGGTGTGTAAGACACGAGTCTATTCTCATCAGTAAACACAATTTGCTCCGATATATATATGTCATTAGTTTGGTTTGATGAGGAAGTAAAGACCTTCTTTTCAACAATACCTATGTGGCATTAGCTTATTCTTATCAAGTGATGTAGGACTCACCACTTCACTGATTTGACAGGGAGCAACGGCTCTATTGTATTTATCCAGCTCAAACTGATAAATGTTCATGTTTTCATATTCAGTCACACTTGTTCCACTATGAGTAGATGTATAATCTTCACTTTTTGCAGAGCTTGAGGCTTTGTTGTAATTTGCTACCACTTGGACTGGCTCTATTCCCGCCCTGTTGACTCTGTAGTTGCAAGGAAAAGACGAGCATCATGGTAAATTTGATTTCCTTTGGCATATCAATCCTCTGTTGAGGTTGGTTTTGTCCAAGAAAGACCCAGGTCTGTGTGGTGGTTGCCGGCAAAGAATATGTCCATTGTATGCGGGCCATTAACCAGGACAGACAAAGATGTATTATGCATACTAACAGTATATTTCAGCCTACTACTAATGTTTCCAGGCTAATGCCTTTAAACTTTAAGACATGTTTCCACATTGGCAGTGCCACATTTATCAGTGATGGGAATATACTCAGCAGCAAGATCCTTCATCAGATAATTTCATCACCAAACAGTAGCTTCTTGATCTTATGGCGAAAGACTTCATTACTTGCAGTGCTGAATTTAAGTCTTACTTGACCTTTTCTTAATCTCAATTTCAATGCAGGGTCTAATACAAGAAATAAGTTTCTTTTTAATGCTTTTCATAATGAGTTCTAGGATCGTATGATCCGATAGTCAGATTGATACTCATAGTCCCCTTTAAATTATTTTTGCGCTTCGCTTGCTTCGACGTGTAGTTAAAGAGACACTGGCACATTTGAAAAATAGTGCATCCTCAAGATTTTCAAAATCGATATTTTGCATGTTGTAAATCTTATGAAGTCAAAAGCCTCACACGAAATGATTCAAAGGATGTTTTTGCATAAGGCATGTTCAAACAAAATGTGATTTAAAATGTCAAAGAATCCCCTGTTTGAGTCAAGTTTCGACTCTTTCTGTTTTGATAAGCATTGCTAACTGTTCCAGATTATTCTCCACGGCCGACATTTGTTCTGCACCGTCAAATTACGTCAGACGCGCAATTGGTCGCCTTATTCTGTCCCTGACTATATTGGGTTTGGATTTTCAATGAGAGATTGACACTATTTAGGCCTCTTTCTTTTACAAAATAACCTTAGATAACCTTCGACCTTTGTAGTGACTTCCAACATACCAACATTGCAGGTGTCCAAAATGCACCGATAATCCAAGTGTCATGAGAGAAATTTAGCCTTTTAGCCTATTTAGCCTATTTTGTAGGCCTCTTTTACAACATGACCTTAAATAACCTTCAACCTTTGTAGTTGATTTCCAACATCATCAACACTGAAGGTGTCCATATTGCAACCAATAACCCAAGTTTCATGAGAGCAATTTAAGCGTGCACATTTAGCCTATTTGTACAACTTGACTCGATATGGAGATGGAATTCTAGCTGGATATCGACAACTCAGCTGGAGTAGACCCGTTTACCTTTGACCTATGACCCCTAAAGCATGCGTCATATGATAGTCGTAATTGACTTATTTTGCAGTGTAACCAAGTCTACAAGATGGTGTACTGTTTGAGATTTGAGCTAATTGTAAAATTTTATTCATGGTTAACGTTGTTGACAGCTGTGACCCTATCGTGACCGTTGACACCAATGTGACCATGTCGAAAGTTCGCTTTCATATACTTGTTCTTTTGACCAAGTGTGGTATAAGATTGGATTGAATGAGCCCACATTTATGGTGGAGATATGGTTGCAAAAATTATGGGATCGACTGCGTCTCGCCCAATATTTGAAAGGGTTATTTCGTGATCCACAGCTTCGTCCACCTGACTTACCTCAAAAAGTTGTATCATCCTTTGGCACGAGTATAGCATGTGTGCCTTATCTTACGTGCAAATTCGATCTACTCTGGAATTAAGCCCTGAAATTTAGAGCGCAAGCGCCCCCCCCCAAAAAAAAAAAGAAAAACAAAAGTTGTGAGGACCATGCCGAAGTAATCATATTAATCAATTTATTAGACCACCAAAGTGTCAATACATCACGGTATCTCTAAGTCTTAGATTAAAATGGAAGATAAATTTGAATTCATATTGAAAGTTTTAATTGAATAAAAGTGGTCCCTTTAACACAGAGGCGGCGTCAGGGTAAAATCATAGGAGGGGCGAAACATCAGGGGCGAAACATCATGGGGGCGAAACATTAACTCATATAGGTTAAACCAATTTTTTGTGGTAAACCCCCCTGTTTTTGTTATCCTAAATTTTGACACTCTCAAGGGGCGGCCACCCCCTTGCCACCCCCTGGCGCCGCCCCTACTTTAACAACCCTAAACCTAACTCTGATATTTTGCCCATATTTACTGCTGGGTAAAAATTGGCAACAAATATCAACATCATAGTCGCAATGAGACATTTAAGGTGAGCCGGCCGTGTTGAGGTTCTTACGGCGTTTATTTGGATTGTATGGCTTGACATCACTGCACAGTGGCGGAGCACCTGGATCCATGGGGTAGTACTCCTCACAAGACATTCCCTCGATGCAGTGGGCTACCTTCTCTGCCGCTTCTTTGCCAGATTGAACTGAACCGAATGGTATCCCAATATACTCGCTGCTGGCATCCTCAGGTGCGAAGTACACACGATTGACATGACCTTTGAGTCGTGTGGGCATCCTCGGGGATGTTTCCTATTGGCCAAGTAGCCAATCTTCCGTATAGGGATGGGTCGGTTGCAAAGCGGGACATGTAAAATTCGGTTGGATCAGGTACGTTTTCAGCGCCGTACATGCGTCGCAGAACTTCAACTGCCCTAGAAAAAAGAAAAACAAAGTTACTTAGGGTCAGTGTTAGGTTTAGATTGCAATCATTGCTGCAAATTTTTTGATCGACAGCACTGGTCCTACTCATATGCAGAGTATGCTGCCCTGTATGGGATAGATCAACCCATGCCAAGAAGCTTGATCCAGGGTTAAATGCCTCCTGCTGGCTTATCAAAGGAGTCGTGTCCAACTCCAACGGAGAGCTTACACACACTTAGCGGAATGCTTCACCAGACATCCGTCGAAGTGTAGCGAGCATGCAGGAACGTAGCTGCCAAGTATCAATGTGAAGAACCCATGTCCGTACAAAAACCTGCTGCTAACCGTCTTAAATCCATAGAGTTTCTTAAGCTAAGCTCAGCCTAGTGAAGCAGTGTATAAGGGGTTAAGAAATCGCCTTGTGGAAAGAAAGACTTTTGGGGATATTCAATCAATATTCAACCAGAAACATTCTATTGGTAATGAGTGAACCTGGAGAGCATCTTCTACCAGAGCTGACTCCTCATGGGCTAAATGGCGATGTCTTAACAGATTGAGAACGGAATCGGCGATTTAAGGATTCCCTGAAGAAATGAGGGCTGCATGGAAGCAGATCAGGACAGTACTTGTGGTTGTGGAACTGCACCATAGACAATGGAATAATTTGCGAACACTCCGTTTGGACACGAAACGATGAAACTGGCCGATCAATTGACATTAATAAAATTCATTGACGTTATATAATATTGATTGATAGCTCTTTCTTGTGCAGTTTTCCATGCAGGCTTTGACGGCTTGGATTTGTGCCCATTTGCAATATTGTAAGTGTTTTGTTGCAGGCTAATAGGTGGTTTGTGCGCTTTGAGGTGCAATTAATTTGTATGTGCGCGCTAATGGGTGACTTGGAATCGAGTCCGCTACGTATAACGAAACATGCGTTATGTGGTATAGCCAATTACTTTCCAAGTCACCTTGGTGTAAAAATTAACCAAGTGTACAGGTTTTTGGTGCAACTGGTGTTTTTATGGCATCAAACTTGACCTGAAAATTGTATATGGAGCTGCCACCAAAGAGGTAAAATACAATTTCTGTTTAAGTATGACCAGAGCAATCATTTAATAACAGTTTCAACAAATCAGCAGAATTCGGTAATTTTTACTCATGATGACCTGGGACTTATTTGGACTCGGTCACTTCTTACAATGACACAAATAATTACTGTAGAATTTATTTAAACACATTTCAAATTTACCTCTCCATTTGACAATGTTCTCTGCGTTTCCTAGAGGTTGGACCAAACATTTCTGATCAGATCTCCAAAATTAGGAAAAAAAATCTTCAAACCTTCTTAACCAAAAATTCAAGAACGGAATCCTCAGTCTAATGATTCTACTAAAGGAATATTTAAACATTGGAAACGGATCTAAGGACACAAAGGCATGTCTCATCAAGTGACATCTCAAAATTGGCTTTCCAAGACACGTCTTACAAACAGCAATGTCTTTCGTGAAAACTTGAAACGTGTGTATGAGTGGTCTTGCCCAGACACGTGATAATTATTTGAAGATAGATATCTTATATGGAGACGTGCCTGTGTCCAAATAGATCGGGTCGCAAAACCGGCTTCATATACTATGAGGTCTTATTGTCCGGCACATCAGACAAAACAGCACCTTTTTAATTTCTGTCCTCTAAAATGGATTAAATGAACGAATAATAATATTGAAAAACAGCCATTTTATGTATCTGCGTCTACACCTCTTCCAGTTTTAGACTTACTCAGCCTGAACTTTTCATCGGTTCAAGTGTCCGCACGGTACGCCTCTTCTCCAGTCAGAAAGCTTATCAACATATTAGTTACAGCGGTTTCAGCCCTTCGGCCTCTAAATTCAGAAAACTGGGGGAGTTAGTAACCGAGTCTATCGCTTACGTATAGAAGCCACTCAGCGTCTTCCCAGGAATTTGGTGTCAAATTCAAGAAGATTGGGTCGAAGATTCCCATTTGAAACCGGCAGATTTCTTCGTCTTCCATGGTGGGAGGGGAGGGTGCAAAGTCAAATCGCCTTTCGGAGCAACCGACCAACCGTGATGGTTTAGTATGACGTAGTTGGCTCTGTATAGGCCACCATCCTCAGTAACAACTGTTACATTGTCTTCACTGGTCTGGGTGATTGGTTCCATGTCTTACAAACAAAGGATAGTTGAAAAGACACGCCCCATTAATCTCTATCGGTGGTCAGGACCGGCTCCACTCTCAAATTAATCTTATTATGATTACCAATTGTCTCATTATTTGGTGTCTCGTTAATATGGGGAGGGGGCAGGTCTTTTGTTCGTCTTGGGACCCATATCAACTCTATAGGGCAGCCCGGAGAGGTCGGAATTACCATATTTTGCTCCTGGGAATTTCGCTTGTTACGCCACTGTTAGACTAAAGTTAATAGCCGCTTCAAAAAAGTTCAACCGCTGGGTGACCAGCTTTCATGGCGGTTAAACCGGTTTTCATTGCTTAAACAATATCAATCGGTTACAACCGGAAATAATCGGGCGGATATCACGAGCAACCGCTGGATGAGTTACGAAACCGCCCATTACATTGCATTCAGAAGCTAACAATGAAACAAAACGCTATATGGGAAATAGACCAAAGACGGCGAAAGATTGAATAAATTAAAGTACTTTATACTGTTGAAATCTTTGGGAAGCTGTTGAAAAACCCATGTGTGCATGGGCGGTGCTGTAACCAATTTACCTAGGAGATAGTTGGCTGTAATCGAATTTTTGCTGACCAAGGTTTTCAAAATATCCAATGTAAAAAAAATGCGATGTCTCAAAAAAAAAAAAACAAATTTGGTTACTTAATCAGAAATTGTTTGGTGACCATGGTTTGACCACCCTATCCTATTTAAAAATAGGAGGAATATTAATAATCTCAAAATAACGTGTTATGATTTTCACTTTGTATTCGATTCTATTAAGATGTGTTTCAAACTTCACACTGCCACCGGGTTTGAAGGCAAGCAGCACAGACTTCCGGGACAGACGTATGTTTTGTTTTGTTTGTTTTTATTTTCGATGCTAAATATGGACTCTAAGGTCCGTAATCCGTATGTACAAAAGAGTTTAAACAAGGTATAACTTTATACCCGGTCTAAGTTTAATTTTGTCCCGCCAGAAAAGACATTTTCCTTACACTGACACAAGGTATGTTGTATTTATTTTAAATTTGCATTTAATCTTTCAAATTTGCTAGTTACTTTACGAAGAAAGTGTGAATAACTATAATTTGAGACAAAACTAATTTGACTTAAACCAGGTTCAACTGTAAAACTGGTCTAACGTTTTGCGCATACGGACCCAAATGCTTAAGCTTTTAAACAATGAAACCTTAAAATATTTTAGACTCTTTTCACCTTACGCACGTAACGTGCCTAATCCTGTAAAATCGCCCTTTTTACGTGTATTCAGACAAGGATGATACCCCTTGTCCCCATGGATTTAGACAGTGAGTTAGCATTTGCGTTATCAACGCGTTTCTGCATTAAAGCGGCACTGGCACATTTTTACAAAATATGAAATTTCTTTAATTTGCTCTCAAATGATGGTCTTGGCCATTGGAAGAACAGAGATATATTTTACACATAAAAATAACATACCCCAAAACAGATAGGGACATTGATATTTGGATTAAAGAATCCAGGTAATTTGTAGGCCAACTTTTAAGTTTTCCATAACTTTAATCAACAAATGTGTATATTACATGAATATTTTGACTCGTAGTCACTGATATTAAAACCACAAAGGTTATAGACCGGTCAAACAGTGTGCATACGTGGGAAACATGCATACAGCGTGCGTGTTCTTGTGTGTTAAAAACGCCATTTTCGTCGTCTGCTGAATTTAGCGTCGCCGGCGACGTTAAATTACAAAATCGTTCTGTTTACCCATAAGGAAGCGATTTGGTCTTAATCATTTCGGGTGAGGTGAGGGCTTTTGTATATAAAAGCTTTACAACCATGCAAAAATATCGATTTTGAAAAATCTTGAGGGCGCACTATTTTTCAAATGTGCCAGTGTCTCTTTAAGTTATATTGCATATGGTAGATTGAAATTTACAAGTTTGCCGCTAATGTCCCCCTTAATGACCTTTGACCTCAAATAAGTTATCATTCTTACAGGCATCCACTAATGTCACATGTTCAATTTGTAGCAAAATGCTCTCATGCACAAAGTAAATATGATTCTTTGAAGATTTAGCGGTAGTTCCTCTTAACGACCTTTGACCCCAACTATGTTATCATTCTGATAGGTGCTTTCTAATATCTGTGCAAGTTGCAGTGCAGCGCTCTCTTGCATTTAAAGGGGCCTTTTTGAAGATTTTATGCAAATAAAGTTTGGCAAAACTACCGGTAATTCTCGCTTGAATCTTTAACCCCAAATATGTTATCATTTTAATAGGCACATGCCAATGTTAAGTCATCTGTGCAAGTTGCAGTACAGTTATTTTGCATAAAGCAAGGAATATCAAAAAGAGAGTACAACTTACTTGATAACTTTGAGGGAGGGAGGGAGTTAGGAGCAAACGGTCAAAATTTGGCGTCTCCTAATTTTCGCTCGCAAAATTTGAAGGCCAATATCATTTATACTGCTGAAAAAATTACAAACCTTTAAAGTTAATATTTTTCCAAGAAGAATCCAACTAGCATGGGCCAAATTTGGTAAACTCATTCATTTGCCGTGACCAGGATCTACCTATATCACTGAAGAAACAAGTATTCAACCAGTGTATAATACGAGTTATATCCTATAGTTCAGAGACTTGGACAACGGGAAATAAGCTCGTAAAGAGGCTACGAGTGAGAGAGAAGGCTGTGGAGAGTTAGGAATATGATTGGGTCACAAGGAAAGACAGAGTTACCAATTTAAAAACTCAGGTCTCAAACAAATTATCAATTCAAGAAATGGCATTGGCAGGCCACCTGGCTAGAAAACGGGATAACAGGTGGACAAAGGTTACTGACTTGACTCCAAGAACCTATCCCTGTAGGAGGGCGACAGTATAGAAGATGGACTGATGAGATAAAGGAGGATGCAGGTGTTACATGGCAACTGAAAGCTCAGGATAGAAGGCAGTGCAAAATTGATGAAGAGGCCTTCGTTCAGCAGGATAGATGGATAGATGTATGGATGTATGGATGGATGGATGGATGGAGGGATGGATGGATGGATGGATGGATGGATGGATGGATGGTGGATGGATGGATGGATTTAAAAAAAATTAACAAAACGTAAACAACAGGTTCTTTGGGAAGGTGTTTTGTCCTTAACTGCCGAGGTTATATCTAGCGTACCTCGAGGCACAGTGATTGTCCTTTTTGGTTTTATCCAATAACATCCAGACTTGATTTTCCTGGAACGAGGACACGTCTCTTTGTAGACGATGCCCTCGTATATAGGGAAATAAATACACATGAGGACAATGTTACTTTTCAAAGTGCCCGTATACTTTATCGAAGTGGAGTAAAGACTGGCAAATGAGGTTTAATACAGGACAAATTATATAGTTATTAGATCAGCCAGTTTATTCACACATTATTTTTAACATATAATTCAACATTTAATATATAAAGATTAAAATTACATATTGTACATAACTAAAAGGACAACTGGCAGGATAAAAGCCTAGGACAAAGGATAACCCGTCCAGCGAGTTCCTTGCAAGGCAAGTTAAATGGGGGATGGAACTGAACGCCAAAAACGTAAACAAAAGGAAAGCGAAAATTACAATTCAAATACTGGTGGGTTCATCCATGTAGGTTCAATTTGGAACATAAAATGCTGAACGACGTACAAATAACATATTACTAGATTTTTTTTAACAGTTTTGAGTTTGGCATCAGAAACCGAGTAGTTGATGATAGTTTTCAAGGTTGAGATGTTGTCAAAAGAAAGATGCCCTGAGACCTATTCAAATGGCAGGCAATTCAACTTTCATATCTTTATCAGAAAGGTCATGTAAAAGGCTGGTTAGTTGTTAAGTTCCGAGAATTGGGCGCTCTGAAGATTGGTACTGTACATTCAAAAGTCCAAAGATTACAGACTATGCCAAGTATTAGACACTACAGAAAGTTAAACATTTTTGGGTATATTATTTAGCAATAACCTCAAATGGTCAAATAAATATCAGTCAAATAAGCGAGCAGGAAAAGTTATTGGTGTCATCAGATAGGAAATTTTAAATCATGTACCCCAAAGTCAAATCTCAACTCTATCGCTTGTTCAACCAAGACGAACACAACCTCGAACGGCATAACCCCCGCAGCCGCGCGGCAAGTGGAGGTAAGCTGCTAAAAACTAAAAAAGGGGATCCGTCTGCTCAATACAGTCCACGGTAAGGGTATTAGCCGGCTGACTATGTTTTCAGTTTGTAAAATTATGGACCCATCTTTTCACATTCAGCGGGGACACATTGGAATTATTAATTATAAAGAACAATATACAGATGTTGATCTTAAAAAGGAATTTTATTATGGGAATAACAGCCAATGTTGAAAAATAAAGATTGATGGACGTCACGGGCATTGCTTGGTTTATTATTTGCTTCGGGGGACCATGCAGGTAAAAATGCCGTACGTATCCCTACATTGGAAAAAAAACAACCGATTATCGGCATTGTACGTGGTTTTTGAATTCAGTAGGGAAAGGTAATTTTGTTACTGTTTAGACATAATAAACGGTGTTTTTGGGAAAAAATAATAGCACTTTGGCAGAGGGTCATGTACAGACATTGATTTAACCATAGGTCGGATTTATATATCTCGGTCGCCCCGAAGAAGCAAAACTGATACCTGATACTGACACGGGACCTGGTACCTGAACGTGACACCAAACCTATTCATCTAGTAACCGTTTATAACTACATACGGCAAAGCAGCAAGCATTTGTATCTCCGTTGTGACAGCGTAATCGATCAAGATTTGAGACTATACAGTGCGGTTCCGTAGTAAAGACTAGTTTCAAGGCATTTGAAGGCGTAGTAAGTAAGACTATTTCAATGCGTTCAAGTCATAGTGTGGTACTTTTCAAGGGAAGTGGACTTATTCGCACCGACTGTTTGGGCGAATTACTGTGTGAAATATATTTACCGGACAAACTTATTGCGGGCGCTATTATATAGTATACTATCATAATAACCAATAGTATTATCGGTTTATCCGTAAAGCTTATGTAGGATTAAACTCACACCTACCCACATCCTCCCCTCGCTAGTGTAGTGGATAAGAGCACTTGATTTATAATGCAGGGCATTTACAGGTTCGAATCCAACCATGGCCTTTTTTCAAATAAAATGTTTCAGTATTATTTAGAGTAGGCAAAGGGCTATATGCACGACTGTCGTGCCCACAATTCTAAATTGACTATACTATGACAATACAACAGGCTTATCATTAAGGTCCATAAACGCCTAGTCGTAACAACACTCAAATTGTAATTATGCTACAGCCATGCAATAATAGGCCTACGCAGTGTTATAATCAGTACATTTGTAAGTTTGTGCTTTAATGACTCAAACCGTTAGGCCCCAGGCCCACATCCGTTGCCACTGTTTTCAACGTCACTGCTATTAAAAGATCACATCAATCATGATTCTGTTAAATTCCTGTGCATACTCAAAACTCCAGAAACGTCCCGCAAAGTAATCTCTATCAAACATTTAATACCCTGAACATACGCGCCATGGCTACAGAGCATGCGCTCTGTAGCCATGCGCACCGATTTACACTCTAATATCAAAACAGCCTATTATAACTTATTATTACACCCCAAACCATTTGCATCCTGGATATGGTCCAGTGAGCTGCAGCTATGTGTCTAAATAATTACACAAGAAAAGAAAGTGTGACCATTATGATGGCAAAAGCCTTGAAAACCTTCAGTAAACCAGGAGTGAACATGGTTTTGGGGTGTATAATAATTATAATAGGGCTGTTTTGAATTGAGTGTATTGGTTATTGAGCAGGCTAAGAGCGATAGCTCTGTAGCCATGGCCCGTATGTTCAAGGGTATTCTGTTTGATAGAGATTACTTTTGCAGGGGAGTTTCTGGAGTTTTGAGTTATGACAGGTAAAATTTAAAAGAAGCATGATTGATGTGAACACTTTCATATTTTTTTCTAATTTATCATGATATTATAAGATCTTTTGAACAAAGGGTTTAAGAGAGGATTTTTTAATGTTCACTGGGGACCGAGACTGCCATAGTAAATTGCACGTAGCAGTTTGATAGCAGTTTCACAAATTACCGTTTGGAAAACCCCAATGCCCAAATCGAGCAGACTCGTGTCCTACCCTCCATGTACAGAACAACATGTTAGGTCTCACTCCTGAATCGATTACGCTGTGAAAACAAGAGATACAGAATGCTTGTGCTTTTTGCCGGTATGTTTAGTTATTAAACGGTAAACGGATGAATAGTTTGGGTTGTACGTGTCAGGTGACAGGTCACGTGTCAGGTATCAGATATCAGTGTGATCTTCGGGGGCGACCGAATATATATAAATCCAACTATGTTAAATCAAGGTCTACATATGGAACCTCTATGCCCAAAGTGCTATTATTTTTTTTCAAAAGGACACCGTATATTATGGTCTTAAACAGTACAAAAATTTACCTTTTCCTACAGATTCAAAAAACCGACGTACGATGACGATACATCGGTTGTTTTTTCCAAGTAGGGATACGTACGTCCATTGTAACTGAAATGGGTCCCCCGAAGCAAATAATAAAAACCATTCAATGCCGAGTGGACGTCATCTCAAATCTTTATTTTTCCAAAAATTGCTGTTATTCCATAATAAAAATTCATTTTTAAGATGCAACTCTGTTATATTGTTCTTTTAATAATTAATATTCAATTGTCCCCGCATGAATGTGAAAAAGTGGGTCAATAAGTCTTTTACAATCTGAAAAAACATGTCAGGCCGGCTAAATACCCTTACCGGGACGAATGAGGCAGACGGATCCCGTGTTAGGTGTAGCAGGGGGGCTTACAGCCACTTTGCACGGGCTGCGGGGTTATGGTCCACGCGTTGACTTTGTGCCCAAGCTGGTGTTTAGCACGCGATGGCTTTATTTTCATATCGAACGACGTTAATTTTCCCAGGCACTATTTAACGTGACTTTCGTGTTGTGTTAAGAATTCCATTTGTATGGTATTACAGCACTAGCACATTTTCAGGCGAAAATATATTTTTTTTTAAATTTGCTCGGCAAAGATAGTTAAGGCCCATTTGAAGAGTTAGAAGATATATTTTAACTACACATAATCATACCCAAAACAGAATTAATAAGAGGCTAAGACATCCAGGTAATTGTTAACTTTTAAAAAAAAAAAAAAAAAAAAAAAATTACATGAATATCATAGACTCGTACTTACTGAATCAAACCCACAATGATCACAGGACCGGTTTCCCAAACTAGGTGAGTGGGTGGAGGAAGCAACTATGGCGTGTGTTTTCTTGTGTCACGCCAGTTCCGCGTCGTCGGCTGAATTAATGTCGCCGGCGACATTAATTATAAAAAGCGTTCTGTTTACCCATTAGAGCACTGATGTGGGGCCTTAACAATTTCAGGTGCGGGTTAATGTATATAAAAGCTTTATAACCATGCAAAAATATCAATTTTGAAAAATCTAGAAGGCGTACTATTTTCAAATATGCTAGTTCTCTCCTTCAGAATTGCCAAACCAAAATAGCTGGGGGTTTGTTAAGGCCAAAAACATATTTGTATCCAGGAGGTAGTCCCAAAATCAAAATGCAAAATGGTTTTTTGAAGGATTTCTCTCAGAAATGCCTCAAATCACACGAAATAGTAAGTCAAATCAGTTGCAAAACCACATTTTACTGTAGAAATATTAGTTTATAGAACACAAATATCGATTTGGGATCACTTTTATTTTTTTAAATGATCTTTCTATTTCTTAGGCATTTCCTTTTGTCTAAGAGTCGAATGAAATCACGCTAAAACGTCTCCCAAATCAAAATGCCCGCAACCTACTGCAAACTAACTTGCTCATTTATTTGGCCTGATGTGGTACCAGCCAAATTTGAAAAAAAAAATATACCAGCCAATCTTTTATAATATATATATATATCTATAATATATATATATATAATATATATATATATATATATATATATTATATATATGTGTGTTTGGGCTGAATATGGACCCTATATTTGTAAGCTCTTTTGAAAAATGCACACTTTTCCTGATTTTTGTTATTTTTAGATCCTTTTTGCGTTACGTACGTTAATTCAAAGACACAGATGATACCCATGTCTATGAAAAGTGTCCCCTAGAGATTCTAATAATCTAATAAGATCCAAGTACATGCATTGCATATACTAAACCTCCCCAATACCTATAGATTTGGCTGCTTACATTGGCATGTCCAGCCGAGAAGCTTTGGGTGCTCGAGCCACCCTCCGGGTTTGTCAAAAAAGAAGTGAAATTAACCTATTTTGGACGGAATTATCACCCAACCCCTTCCCCCGGTTGGGATCTCAACCGGCAACTTACGTCTTTCTTCTGAGATTAAAGCGTCTGAAAATAGAAACCCGTTTCTAATTATTTATCTGAGGATGATAAAATCAACATATTAAAATTTTTAGACAAAGTGACACTGAAAATGAAAACAGTGTAACGACATGTCTTTTATTTTATAACTTTTTAAAATTTTGAAACTCCACGATTTGCCATTTTATCTTTTTCTTCCCTCAAATTTATATTTTTTATGTCGAAGGTCAATGTAAGAAACGTTTTACCCCATATACAACTTCCCTTTCAAGATATCAAAGGTCCCGTCACGCTTTCATTTTTTTAGGAGGGTGCATTTTACCTGGTTATAGAGGACCTGGCCCTCATTTAACAAAGCCAGCTGATCACCCAACAAAGGTCCAGCAAGGGTGATGTCATCCAGAATGAAGTAGTCGCCGGTGTAAAGACCTTTCTCATTGTAAGGTCCTAATATTGAGATATCTCGAGTGGATACTCCTTCGAAGAAGTCATAAAAACACCATTCAATCACTTTGTCAATGCCTGAAGCCGCTATCCATCCTTCTCGAGCCAGGGATGCCTTCAAAGAGATGTCCGGACGTAACCCTTCAGCTATATCCTTGGAAATTCCATCAAGGCGATAGTGAGTTTCATTAAGAACTGCCAATCTTTCATAAGCTTCACTTATAACACATTCTCCGTCTCCATTGCGAGCTATAAGCGATTCATAATTCGTTTTATGGTAAGCGATATTACGGTCTTTCAACTCCTGCAAAATGGGTGAATATACCCACAAACTACCAGGAGCAAAGGTGATTCCTCCGAAATCTATCGTTTCGAGATATCCACCTAGTTGGGCGTCTTCTTCGAGTATGATGAAATCCGTGATGTTGTATTCAAGTAAAGTCGCAGCGGCTTGTATGCCTGATGGGCCACCTCCTACGATCACAACCTGGTTGTCGCCATGCCTAAACCCCGCAGTGGCTGCGTTGAAACACAAAACGACTGAGATTGCATGGAAGAAAAACTTAATCAACTCCATTGTTGACTTTTTTACTTTTACTGTTTTCCCAGTAGTTGAGCTCTCTGATCTATAATCATATAGATTCCACGAGTCTGTAGACCAAAAGTCGAATCGGTACACCAGACTGAGGGTAGAGTTTGATGAAACAGCGTAACGCCCAGGATAAGCAAAGATTGCCCCCAGATTGTCAGATTGTGACTAATGAGTTTATTTGCAAACTAACAAAGAAACACAAAACACGCAAAATCTATTAAATTCGACCCTGGCCTGGGGAAATGGAGTCCAGTTTCTTCAACTGTTCAAGATATGTAACCATCGTCCATTTCCTGCCGAAAAGAAAGAAACCCCCGTTATTCAGTGCCCACTATCACTAGGCAGGAACCTAGTTCTCCAGAGAGTTGGTTCTGAAGTTCAGTTAATTGGCAAAACTATAAAAGTATTCTACTGGGTCTGACTATCAAGAAAACAAGGATGTTTGCCATTTGCTTGAGTACCTTTAGGGTGACCTTGCAACGAGGTCAAAGGTCAAAGCGGTCATACATCGTCCAAAGTATATCGACCTTGGTACCAAAATATGGCAAATTTCACAATGAATGTTGACTATAATATTTATTTTGTTACTTGATCTTTTGTTTTCTTGTTATATGCAAATAGGACATATTAGAACAATAATAATTTGCCGTTATCCAGGCCCCAGTCCTGTACAAACAAGAGGTTTAGCACAAAACACATGTTTAAACCCTAAACAAACCCACATAACCTGCTTTAATGGGGAAAGTAAACCAATGTGGTTTATGAACATGTGCAAGAGAAAATGGCTGATGTAGTCTATATATACCAAATCCATGGAATGAATAGTCCACGCGTTGAGTTCTTACGGTATCTTTTGATCAGGATTATCGTACGATGGAATAAAAACAAACAAATCGTTATTCCTCTCATGGTCCATTGTGATCGTCTCCACCGGTCGGCATAAAGTCACTATACCGGACCTAAATTGGTCGATATTAGTATCGGATAAAAAATGGCAGTGAGGTAACCGCGCATCGAAATTAACTTATCGGACCTATTGGGCTCAAAGCCAAAACGATTTAATGCCGAAAAACAGCAGCAGGCTTAAGTTCGGTCATAAACTTACGACCGGTACTATCGAAACTAACGGTGTCTTTTTGTCTTTTCTGAAGTTAAAGACGGAAAGCAGTGGCGTAACTGGGGGTGGCGAGTGGGCGGACTCTTCACCTAGCCTTGGAATAATTTGGGGAGAGATTTTGAAGGCAAGGCGAGCACAAGAAGGGGCTAAGGGAGGGAGGAAAGAGAAAAGAGAAGAGAAGAGGAGAGTCCCGGGACAAGCCGATGTTTTGATGAGGGATCTGTATGCTGCCAGGTGGATTTACAGCATGCAAGAGCCTGACCCCGTCTCCCATTGCGACTCAAAAGGGAAAATGAGTCTGCCGGGCGCGCGAAGAGATAGATTAAACGTTTCCAAAACCCTAAATTATTGTTCCAAAATCCTGGATACGCCATGTTCGGGGGGGGATATTAATCTTGACCCTCAACTACAAGGGAGAGATTTTCAGGCCCTTGCCCACCCTCCGCTAGAGGTTATTACGCGTTATTACACCCCTGGCGGAAAGCCAGTTAGCATTTTGCATTGTTGATGATACAACCAAAGCCGGCTCTTATTGTATTTTCAGGATTGTGTTAAATCACTTTAAGGATTAGCCTAATATCTCAGGTTGATGGGTTGGACCATGTTTTAAATACAAGGGGTGGAGACCTCTGGATCAGGCCATTTTGTAACGGCGGTTGTAAAACCCAACCATCACAGACGGAATTTTCCACTTAATTTTTTCGTAGTTTATTTACTTTCAAACTTTCGAAAGTTTTGGGATAACACTTAGAGCTTGAATTATTCTAAGGAAAACCAAAAAGATTTGTAAAAATTTCTACACAAATGTTTCGTCACACGGTTGTTAGCTATTTGATGCAAAATGTCCGTCCGTCATGACAAAAGAAAGTGTTTTATTCCGTAGCGGAGCGTCAGTAATTAAAAATGTGCGCTCGTTCACTGTATATTGACATGCACTATGTGTGGATGAAAGTTCACACTTAGATCAATTAAATATATCTTCACCAAAAATGAAATTGAAAAATCATCACGGACGGACACTTTTTCATCACGGACGAACATTGCATTACTTTTGTATTGGTTGTCACAGAAAGTACCATTTTCACCAAAATGAATTGATTTGGCCGTTCAGGTCAAACATCATCGTTTACCCCTCACTACAGAAAAATGTTTGAGACATTTGGTAGTTAGTATGGACCCTCTACATCAATGCTAGGTAGGTAGTACTCTCAAATTGTGGTATCACTTTTTCAATAGGGGCCAATTTAAGTTTACACAGGGTCAAATTTTTAAAATGCTCCAATCATGTTGAAATGTATGCCATATTGTCCGCCTAGTCATAAGGATTCCAAAAATGTATAGTTTGTACCATCTATGGCCATTGCTTTGGGAGTTATAGGGTAAAAATGGCTAAAATGGTAAAAAAGGTCAATTTCTATTTGTGCAGGGGTCAAAATCAAAAGTTGCTCCAATCTTGGTAAAATTGAAATAAGTTGTTCATCTAGCTTATTGTGTCAAAATAAGGAATAGTTTGTACCATCTGCAATGCATAGTTACCTTGTTATGGGACAAAATAGGTCATAGGGCAACATAATCCAATTGGTGTTGACCTTCTTTGACCCTTATCTCCGTAAGTAAGCATTTAACATAATAAAACCTATACCTTTTAGGAGTCCTCTTACCTCAGGCAATAATTTGCAAGTATTTAAAATATAATCAGATTAACTTTTAATGTTGACCCCTGTACAAATTGAGATTGACCTTTGTTACCATTTTTACCCTATAATTCCAAAACCAATGGTCGTAGGTGGTACAAACTATACATTTTTGGAATTGATCAAGGGACCTATACCTCAGGAAGTGGATGTTTTGGCTCTAGTATGGCGTGCCCAAGTGGTTCTGTCAAAGAAAAAAGCTAAATGGGTGTTTCCATAAATATTATAAGGTACTCAATAGCAAAATACCACCTTCGGTGACTTCATCAGACCATAACTAAGAAAGTACAAATCTGGTGTCTACTTTAAGTTTAAGATGCTACTTTCCCTGTTGACTTGAAATGATAGAAATAAAACTTAATTTTCCACAGCAAAGGAATACATTAAATTTGATGGGGAAAAAAAGTAAAATTATCACTTTTTTAGACAATAATTTGTGACATTTTTAATTCATTGTTAATATATTAGACTACAACCTTGAATTGGAGTAAAATAGCTTGTACAGGCTTATAAATGATAGATAACAAACTGATTTTGAAAATAAAATTCAGAAATCATTCAAAAAGATGATTGTAGGCATAAGCGAATCCCTAAAAATGCGTTCCCTGTGTATATAATGTTTGGTGTCCCCAAAATCAGTTACAAAGGAAACGCTGACTTTTCAGTGTAGAATCCATATTACCTTTCCAAAGTGAGATATTTTTTTCTGATATAGCCTCTACATAGTTTTTAATGCTCATTAAGATTAATTAGCAAACATAAAGAAAATTATGAAAATATGGCCATAATTTTGCAGATGACTTCGGTGTCCCCTCAAAATATTAAATTACATTGTGACATAACAATGCTCCCATTTTCTAATCTTATCTTATGTTATTTGCTAAAAATTCTACTTAATTTGTATTTTATTTGTGGTTTCTGCACATACATTAATAAAAGGTGACCACTTCAAAGCGCACTTTTCCTTATTTCCTTATTTCCTTACTTTTTGCCTATATTAATAGAAGTGCCCAAATTGAGATAACAGTGTGTTTAGAACACTAAGGATTAGTGTGAACATAAGGATGGAAAAAAAGAATATATTGCAGGTGAAACCTGAGAAGCGAGCGCTCAGAATCACTTTTATTCTGTCATAAATTTTTTTGGGGGGGGCCCATTTTGTTAAAGAAAATGCACGCAAGAATTCCCTAAATTACCGTTTAAAAATCCCACATTCCAAATCCAGCAGATCGTGTCCGGCCCCATGTTAAGGTAGGATCGTTCGACTTCCTAGCCGAATAGTTGACAGCTTTGCGAAAGAACAGGGACGGCGTCCAAAATAGGTTCGTATGATGTATGATGTGGTTTCGAATCATTTCTGAAATGCACAATTTCAGTTTCGGTTTACATGCTCAACCGGAAATGTATTCTGAGTCAGCAATAACAATATAAAAAATTTGTTGTAAAAGATAATTCAGGTAACTTGGTCATTGTCTCATACCAAGGAAACAATGTCCCATACTCCAGGACAATTGCCAACCTCCAGGAAAATGTCACATCCCCCAGGACAAGGTCACATATCCCCAGGACCAAGGTCCCATACTCCAGGACATGTCCCATACCCAGGACAATGTCCATAACTACGGACAATGTCCATACCTCCAGGACAATGTCCCAAATCCCGGGCATTCCCATACCTCCAGGACAATTGTCCCATACCTCCGGACAATGTCCCATATTCAAGGAAAATGACCCATACTTCAGGACAATGTCCAATACCCCAGGACAATGTACCATACCTCCAAGGGAAAATGTCCATCCTCACGGCGAACAATATCCCATATCACTAGAGACAATGATTTTCATATCCAAGACAATGTCCCCATATAACACGACAAGGCATACCACAGGACAATGACCCATTCCAGGACAATGTCCCATACCCCAGACAATGTCCCAATACCCAGACAATGTCTAATACCCCAGGACAATGTTCTTTACTCCAGGAACAAGTGTCCCATACCCAAGGACAATGCCATCCCCCAAGGCAATGGCCCATACCCAGGACAAGTCCCATACCCAGGACAATGTCCCCTACTCCAGGAGAATATCCCATACCCAGGACAATGCCCATACCAGACCAATGTTCCCTACCGCCAGGACAATGTCCCATACCTCCGGACAGTCCAGACCTCCAGGACGATGTACCATACCTCCTACCTCCAGGACGACGTCCCATACCTCCAGGACAACTGTACCATATCCCCAGGACAAGTCCCATATCCCCAGACAATATTCCCATACTACAGGACAATGTCCCATAACTCCAGGACAATGTCCCATACCTCAGGACAAAGTCACATATCCCCATAACAATGTCCCTACCCGGGGACAAGTCCCATACCCCAGGAACAGTCCATACCAGGACAATGGCTTATGACCCCGGACAAGGTCCCATAACCCAGGACAAGTCCCATCCCCCCCAGGGCAATGGCCCTACAAGGACATTGTCCTCCCCCAGGACAAGGTCCCATACTCCCGGAAGAATATCCATACCCAGGAAATGTTCCATATCCCTAGAACAATGTTTCATAGCTCAGACACTGCCCCATACCTCCAGGACGATTTTTTGTCCAGACCTCCAGGACAGGTCCCATATACCAGGGAAATGTTACAATATCCAGGACAATGTCCCATTCACCCCGGACAATGTCCCATATCCACATGACAAGTCCATACGCCAGGACACATGTCCCATATCCCAGAACAATGTCCCATACCCCAGGGACACGGTCCCATACACCAGGAAAATTTTATAGGTATGGGCCAATGTCCCATCCTCCAGAAAAATGTCCCTTACCCCCCAGGACAATGGTCCATACTCCAGGACATGTCCCATACCCAGGACAATGTCCATATCCCAGGACATGTCCCATACCTCCAGCCAATACCCCAGGCAATGTCCCTACCTCCCGGAACAATGTACCAATCCCAGGACAATGCCAATACCCCAGGGACACTGTCTTGTACTCCAGGCAAGTGGCCCATAAACCCAGACATGTAATGTTGTATATCTAATCAGTTCGAGAATCTGTAACCTCGCAATCCCTTCCAAGTTTCAGTCTATGTGATTACAGATATCACAGATTTGTGTTAACAAAAAGTGTCAATGAAAAGCAAGAAAATAGGTCAATATTCTAATTAATTTTGCAAAATAGGTACTTAGAATGCATATCTACTGTTGTAAATAGAATCATTTTGATTCCCAAATCCAGCTATCGTGTCAGGCCCCCGTCTGTTTGTTTTGCCGGCTGCCGTAATCCTCGCTTTTTCGCCGGTGTTAAACCCATGACAACATCTAAAATTAGGATTTCTTGGCCGCCCTCCCCTGAAGATTACGAATTTAAAAGGGTGCCACCTATTACGTGAAATTTTAATTTATTATTTTATTTTAAAATATTTATTTAATCGTATATAATTATTCCAAGCATGTTTTTAAAATATCAGCACAACTTATCATAGGTTTAATGTAGAAAACAAGTACCTAAAATAAATTTGCGGAAAACCAAATATCCAACAAATGGAGAATTAAAACAAATCTTTGTTGAATATCGGACTACAAATGGAACTTCAATATTACAATGGCGAATTCCTATTAGTTCCCGTCGCTTATAACTCCGTCGGAGTTACTGGTAAGAACGAAAGGGGATCAAATGAAGGTCGGATTTTTTAAACCTGTCCAGAACTCATAGATTTTCTCTGTCAATATGTACATACGCGTTTGTCTATAAGAGCTTCGCTTCGCGCTCGCTCATAAACAGTTTCAGAGACAGGTATGACAAAAAAAACAACTTCCCTTGGCGGCCATTTTGAATTTCAAGATGGCCGCCACAGCAACATGATCTAATGTTGTTGCATTGACATCGACATCCTCCAAAATAGGTTTAGATGTTGGAATTACATTTCTTTGTGCTTTAAAAGCCAAGATATAGCATATTATAGGTTCATAATGGCAGTCATTTTTAAATCCAAGATGGCCGCTTGCTGGCTGGGAAACAATGATACATCATCGGCGTTAACAAAACAGTATAATAATATTAGTAATGCGTGTTGACAAGTGTATTGACCAATAGTATTCAAAAAAACACAATCCTTACAATAACAGGCGCCAAATTTCAACATCACAAACCGGACCTTAAACATGGCAAAACGGACCTTCAACATGTTAAAGTGGACTTTTGTCATTTTTGGGGGGGGGGGTGCGTCGCACCACCCGCACCCCCTGGCTACGGCCCTGATACCGCCAGAGTTTTAACAGCAAGCGTCTATGCGGTACTTTGTCAAAGGCCTTCTGGAAGTCCATAATGATCATATCAACCTGATTTCGTTGATCCAACTTAGCTGCTATGTCGTGTATGGTAGATATCAATTGAGTTTCACACTAGTGATTTTTTTCTGAAACCATGTTGTTGAGGACATAAGATCTTATGTGTGTCTAAATGATTCAATATGTTTGACTGGAGTATATGTTCTACGATTTTGCTGCATATCGAGGTAAGGTTAACGGATCTGTAATTTGCAGCCCTGGTACGGTCCCCCTTTTTAAAAATAGGAGTTATGTTTGCACAAAGCCAGTCTTTGGGTATGATACCTGTATCTAAAAAAAGTTGAAAAATGATAGTTAATGCTGGACCAATTTCATATGCTGTATTTTTTAGAACCCATGGTGATATCTCGTCGGGCCCTGCAGCTTTATGAGGGTTAAGATCGTTGAGCAGTTTCACAACGCCCTCTTCTCTGATTAGAATATCAGGCATTGATGGAATTTGACTATCTTTCTCAATTGGGATATCATCCAATCTCTCACAGGTGAATTGACTTTGGTATTGCAAATTCAGTAAATTAGCCGTTTGTTTATTGTCTGTGACTTATTTCCCGGTGACCAATTTTTTTAGGGCATGGATACCCGAAGAATCTTTTTGAGTGTTTTGACAAAGCTCCAAAATTGTTTGACCGAGTCCAACATTTGTCATTTATGAGTTTTCTGTAGGATTTTCAGCTGTTTTTTTCTTAAGGCCACTCAGAGATTTCCTGAGAGGGCGCCCTCAATTTTTCCCAAAAAATCTATTTTGTTTGCATGTACATAATGCTTACCCATATACCTAATCCTGTGTAACTTGTTTCAGCTTAAATCGAATTCCTCAAATAGTAATCACAGACTTTCTTATAAATTCCGGATCCGATTTTTGTTATACACAGTATCCTATGGGACGTAATCTACACAATAATTTTAACGGCATCAAAACGAAAAATCCGATTCATCCAAATTTCGGAATTGTGCATTTTCGGTTACTATCTTTATTCTATTTGAACTATTTTTTCATATTACACAAAAACTAATATTCGAAATCTCTGAGTCAGACTTTAATTCTTAATCTTGCCCAATCTGAGGCTTTACCACTGTTTCTTGGCTTTAGATTTTAATGCCCTTTGTTTTGTTTTATATCGGCGTCTCAGTCGTGTGTAATCCATGTAGAGCGGTAGCAGGGACTTGGATCAAACATCATCGTTCATGTCCAACTACATCTCAGCTTTGACACCTTTGGTAGTTAGTATGGACCCTCTACATCAATGCAAGATAGTTAGTGGTGTCAAATTGTGGTGTCACTTTTTCAATAGGGGTCAATTTAAGTTTACACAGGGGTCAAACTTTTAAATTACTCCAATCGTGTTGAAATGTATGCCATATTGTCCGTCTAGTCATAAGGATTACAAAAATGTATAGTTTGTACCATCTATGACCATTGGTTTTAGAGTTATTGAGTAAAAATGGCTAAAAGTGCAAAAAAGGTCAATTTCAATTTGTACAGGGGTCAAAATCAGAAGTTGCTCCAATTTTGGTAAAAAATGAAACAAATTGTTCATCTAGCTTAATGTGTCAAAATAAAGGATAGTTTGTAGCATCTGCAGTGCATACTTATCATGCTATGTGACAAAATAGGTCATGGGGCAACATAATCCAATTGGCATTGACCTTCCTTGACCTTTATCTCGGTAAGTAAAAATTTAACATAATCAAATCTATACTTTTTGGGAGTCCTCATACCTCAGGCAATAATTTGCAAGCATTTAAAATATAATCAGAGTAACTTGCGATGTTGACCCCTGTACAAATTGAGTTTGACCTTTTTTGCACTTTTAGCCATTTTTACCCAGTAACTCTAAAACCAATGGTCATAGATGGTACAAACTATATATTTTTGGAATCCTTGTGACTAGACGGACAATATGACATACATTTCAACATGATTGGAGTAATTTAAAAGTTTGACCCCTGTGCAAACTTAAATTGGCCCTTATTGAAAAAGTGACACCACAATTTGACACTACTAACTACCTTGCATTGATGTAGAGGGTCCATACTAACTACTAAAGGTGTCAAACCTTAGATGTAGTCTGGCATGAACGAACTCCCTAAATAAGGACCCTATGATATTCTGCTCCTGCTCCAATGGGGTCCTGTTTCTCTTACGCACGATTTTTGATGGGATTTTTGATGGGATGCACTGATGACGTCATATCTATTTTCTTAATTAATTAATATCTTTTATTTCAAAAAATATATCAAAAATTCGCATTTTGTTGATAAACCTTAAAACTCTATATAGTGAAGATTGCAGCCTCATAACTATAAAAATAAACTATCCGGGGTGAAATGTTAAAACCTAATATATTTCTATAAAAAGTTGCATTGCGTTGCGGGAATTATGACATGTACGTACTTGTACATATACGTACTTGTATACACTTTCTTCTGGACTGATTACACAGGAATAGTTCTGTCAGATATCCAGAAAGCATTCGACACTGGTGACCATGTTATTCTCTGCAAGAAGCTTCAGGCAATGGGTGTTTCATCAGTGGATTGGTTTAAATCTTATTTAAATGGCAGGACACAAATTGTTATTGTGAATCAATGTAATTCTGATTCACTCAATGTGTCGTGCGGGGTCCCTCAGGGAGCAACCTGGGTCCACTGTTGTTTCTTTGCTATGTTAATGATATGGTCAGCAGTGTTGCCTGCAAACTCTTGCTCTACGCAGATGACAGCACTTTGCTGGTATCAGGTAGGGATCCTGATAGTATGAATAAAGCTTGGCAAAAAATTTGAGACAGGTAGACAATGGTTATAAGTGGTAATAAATTATCTTTGCTTTTTAGGGAAAACAGAATGCACGTTATTTGGTACTAAACGAAACCCCGCCAACGTAAAAATCTGTCAATGTCAACTGTGATGGTAAAACTCTGAATACACTCTCGGAATGCAGCCAAAGTCACTGGATGTTGTAATTGGATGTTTCATTAACCGGTGGAAAAACTTGCTGGGGAAGTCTTTAAAAACTGGTTCTAGATTAAGTTTTTGTCTAGGTCTGCGGGATATGTTAAATAAGTCCATAAACATTCTCTTGGCCAAAAAATAATGGCAATGAGCCGTTTGTTCAAACACACCATTAATGTCAAAACAGTGCAAAATTTACCACTTATTCCAAACCGACTTCCGATTGGCGAAAATGCGACCTTTGTCCATGTTTTATTAAAAAGGGATGCGTGTATATATATTCTTGAGTGGTCCCACGGGCCAAATAATATAATACTTCAAACATGCCGTGGCGTCACAATTTTTGAATTTTCCAAAACAATTGGCACGCAAACTCATAAGAAGAGTCCAATACAAGAATCAATTGTAGAAATCCATACTTTAATAATCTATCTTCATGTATAACCGGTTATTTGAAATAATGACCGTGCTATTTGATGACAAAAGCTGCAATTTCAAAACGTCTACCCGATTTTGTTTTTTTGCTCGCTGTTCCGGATTGGGCTGTTAGCGTCCAGGTTTTTAAAATATACCGTGTGTCCCAAAAATAAAACCACTCCCGTTTCTAATTATTTACTGAGGCTGAGAAAATCACCATATTCAAAATTTTAGACAAGTGACACTGAAATGAAACAGTGTAACGACATGTCTTTTTATTTTCACTTTTTAAATTTTTGAAACTCCCGATTTTAGCTATTTTATCTTTTCTTTCTTCCTCAAAGTTTATATTTTTTAATGTCGAAGTCAATGTAAGACACGTTTTAAATTACCCCATATACAACTTCCCTTTCAAGATATCAAAGGTCCCGTCACGCTGTCATTTTTTTAGGAGGGTGCATTTTAAACTGGTATAGAGGACCCTGGCCCTCATGTAACAAGCCAAGCTGATCACCCAACAAAGGTCCAGCAAGGGTGATTTCATCCAAATGAGTAGTCGCCGGTGTAAAGACCTTTCTGATTGTAAGGTCCTAATGTTTGAGATATCTCGAGTAGATACTCCTTCGAAGAAGTCCATAAAAACGCCAATTCATCACTTTGGTCAGGCTGAAGCCGCTATCCATCCTTCTCGAGCCGGATGCCTTCAAGAGATATGTCCCGGACGTCACCCTTCAGCTTTAAATCTGGGAAATTCCATCAAGGCGATAGTGAGTTTTCCTTAAGAACTGCCAATCTTTCATAAGCTTCACTTATAACACATTCTCCGTCTCCATGCGAGCTATCAGCGATTCGTTTTAGGGTCGCGATATTACGTTCTTTCACACATGCCTGCAAATGGGTGAATATCCCCACAAACTACCAGGAGCAAAGGTGATTCCGAAAATCTAATCGTTCGAGATATCCACCCTAGTTGGGGGCGTCTCTTCGAGATGAAAATCCTGATTTGTATTCAAGTAAAGTCGCAGCGGCTTGTAATGCCTGATGGGGCCACCTCCTACGAATCACACCTGGTTGTCGCCATTGCCTAAACCAACCACCAACCCCGCTTGGCTGCCGTTGAACACAAAACACGAGATTGCATGGGGAAGACCAACTTAATCACCGCCATTGTTGACTTTATTTTTTTTACTGTTTTCCCAGTAGTTGAGCCTCTGATCTATAATCATATAGATGTCCTGGAGATCGGTAGACAAAGTCGAAATCGATAACAACCAGACTGAGGTAGAGTTGAAAAGATTACCGCCCATTATAAGCAAAGATTGACTCCCATGATGGCAGATTGTGGACTATGAGTTTTTATTTGCCAACTAACAAAGAAACACAAAATCACGATAAAATCTATTGCAATTAACCCTGGCCTGGGGAAAGAGTCATTTCTCAACTGTTCACGATATGTAACCACCGTTCCATTTCCTGCCCGAAAAGAAAAGAATACCCCCGTATTCATTGCCACTATTTCAATAGGCAGGACCTATGTTCCCAGAGAGTGAGTTCTGACAAGTTCATTTTAATTGGCAACCACTATAAATTATTCTACAACTGGGGCCTGACTATATCAGAAAAAGGATTTTGCATTTTCCTTTTACCTTTAGTGACCTTGCAACGATCTCAGGTCAAGGGTCAAAGCGGTTCTACATAGTCCAAAGTAATAATCCGACCTTGGTACCAAAATATCGGCAATTTCACAATGAATGTTGAATTATATATTTATTTTGTACTTGATCTTTTGTTTTCTTTATATATGCAATAGTCGTATAAGATACAATAATAATTGCCGTTATCCAGGCCCCAGTCCCTGTCACAAAGCAGAGTTAGCACATTTTTAATATAAACCCTATACCTAACCCCCATATACTTGATTTTATGGCCTTCAGGCGCAGATCCAGGGAGGGTGCGGAGGGGGCGCGCGCCTCCCGGAATTCTTCAAATTTGCAAATTCACCCCGTTTTGATCTACTATGGACCAGTTATCCCCGCCTTTTTCAATTTCAAAGCCCCCCCGTAATTTTTGACGAGTGTTTCAATCGGATTCCGCCCCTGCCATGGGTAAGTAAACCAAGTTGTTTTATGAACATGTGCAAGGGAAAATGGTTGATGTAGTCTATATCTACCAAATCCATGAATGAATCGTCCACGTGGGCGTGTGTTCTTACGCGGTATTCTTTTGATCAGGCTTCTGTCCGATGGAATTTAAAAACAACACAAATCCGTTAATTCCCCTCTCATGCCTTGGTACTCGTCTCCACACGGTCGAACCATAGTTATAGGGTAAAAATGGCTAAAATGGTAAAAAAAGGTCAATTTCTATTTGTGCAGGGTCAAAATCAAAAGTGCTCCTCTTGGGAAAATTGAAATTAGTTTTCATAAGTAGCTAATTGTGTCAAAATAAGGAATAAGTTTGTACCATCTGCAATGCATAGTTACCAATGTTATGGGAACAAAATATGTCCTAGAATAGGGCAACATAATCCATTGGTGTTGACCTCTTTGACCCTATCTCCGTAAGTAAGCTTTAACATAATAAAAACCTATCCTTTTTGAGTCCCTCTTACCTCAAGGCAAATTTGGCAAGTTTTAAATATAATCAATTAACTTTTAATGTTGACCCCGTACAATTGAGATTGACCTTTGTTTACCATTTTACCCTATAATTCAAACCAATGGTGGTCGGTAGTGGATACAACTCTAAACATTTTGGAATTGATCAAGGGACCTCATACCTCCGGAAGTGGGGGGTGTTTCCTTCCCTGCTAGTAATGGCGTTGCCCCAGTGGTTTCTGTCCAAAGAAAAAAGCTAAATGGTGTTGCCATAAATATTATCAGGTATCAATAGCACCATACCACCTTTACGGGTGACTTCATCAGACCATAACTAGAAAGTACCAAATTCTGGTGTCTACTTTAAGTTTAAGATGCACTTTCCCTGTTGACTTGCAATGATAGAAATAAAACTTAATTTTCCACAGCAAAGGAATAATTAAATGTGATGGGGAAAAAAGTAACATTAATCATCTTTTAGACAATAGTGTGACATTTTTAATTCATTGTGAATATATTAACTACAGACCTGAATTGGAGTAAAATAGCTTGTACAGGCTTATAAATGATATATAAAAACTATTGTTGAAAATAAATTCAGAATATTCAAAAGATAATTGTAGGCAGAAGCGAATCCCTAAAAAATGCGTTTCCCTTGTAATATATGTTTGGTTCCCAAAATTCCGTTACAAAGGAACGCTGACTTTTTTTTTCAGTGTAGAATCCATATTACCTTTCCACAGTGAGAGAGTTTTTTTCGGATATAGCCTCTACATAGTTTTTAAATGCTCAGTAAGATTAATTAGCAAACAGATAAAGAAAATTTATGAAATATTGCCATAATTTTGCAGATGACTTCGGTGTCCCCTCAAAATATTAAATTTACAATTGTGACAAACAATGCTCGCTCCAATTTTCTAATCTTATCGTATGTTATTTGCTAAAAATTCTACTTAACTGTATTTTATTGTGGTTGCCTGCAGCATACCTTATAAAAGGTGACCACTTCAACGACTTTTCTGGCATTGCGTTCTGATTTTAAGGCATGTCACCAGAGGATGCCTTATTAATGAAGTGCCCCCACAATTGAGATACAGTGTTGTTTAGAAACAATTAAGGATTAAATGTGACTAATGATGAACAATAATAATAAACATTTCAGTAGACAGGTATGACAACAAAAATAACTTCCCTTGGCGGCCAGTTTGAATTCAAGCATGGCCGCCCACAGTCACATGATCTGATGTTGTTGCCTTGTGACATCGACATCTCGCCAATAGGTTAGATGTTGGAATTACATTTCTTTGTGCTTTAAAAGCCAAGACATAGCATATTATAGGTTCATAATGGCAGTCAATTTTTAATGCCAAAGATGGCCGCTTTTTGTGTCTGGGAAACAATGTACATCCATCGGCGGTACAAAACATATAATAATATTAGTAATTGCGTGTTGACAAGTGTATTGACCAATAGTATTCAAAAAACCACAATCCGTACAATAACAGGCGCCAAACTTTTTTTTTCAACATCACAAACCGGACCTTAACATGGCAAAACGGACCTTCACAGTTAAAAAGTGGACTTTTGTCATTTTTGGGGGGGGGGGGTGCGTCGAACCACCGCACCCCCTGGCTACGGCCCGGATACCGCAGAGTTTTAAAGCAAAGGCGGTCTATGCGGTACTTTGTCAAAGGCCTTCGGAAGTCCATAATGATCATATCACCTATGTCGTTGATCCAACCTTAGCTGCGATGTCGTGTATGTAGATATCAATTGGATTTTCACACTATGGATTTTTTTTCGGGGAAACCATGTTTGTTGAGGACATACGATCTTATTGTGTGTCTAAATGGATTCACTATGTTTTACTGGCAGTAATGTTCTACGATTTTGCTGCTCTCGAGGTAAGGTTAACGGATCTGTAATTTTTGCAGCCCTGGTACGGTCCCCCCCGTTTTAAAAAATGAGTTCTGTTTTTGCAAAAGCCAAGGGAGTCAAATCAGAAGTTGCTCCAATTTTGGTAAAAAATGAAACAAATTGTTCCTCTATCTTATTTGTCAAATAAAGGATAGTTTGTAGCATCTGCAGTGCATACTTTAGCATGCTATGTGACAAAAGAGGGTCATTGGGCAACATCATTCCATTGGCATTGACCCTCCTTGACCTTTAATCATCTCGGTAAGTAACATTTACCATAATCAAAACTATAACTTTTTGGGAGTCCTCATATCCTCAGGCAATAATTTTTCAAGCATTTAAATAATAACAGAGTAACTTGCGATGTTGACCCTGTACAAATTGAGTTTGAACCTTTTTTTGCACTTTTGCCATTTTTAACCCAGTAACTCTAAAACCAATGGTCATAGATTGTACAAACTTATATGTTTGGAATCCATTGTGACTAACGGCCAAATGACATACATTCAACATGATTGAGTATTTAAAGCTTACCTCTGTGGCAAACTTAGATTGCCCTTTATTGAAAAAGTGACACCACAATTGCCACTACTACTACCTAGCAATTGATGTAGAGGGTCCATACTAACTACTAAGGTGGTCAAACCTTGATTGTTGATAGTCTGGCATGACGAACTCCCTAAACCTAACGGACTCCTATGATATTCCCTGCTCCTGCCTCCAATGGGTCCCTTTTTCTCTTACCACGATCTTTGATGGGATGTTTGATGGGAATGCACTGATGACGTCATAATCTATTTTCTTAATTAATTAATATCTTTTCTTTAAAATATATCAAAAATTCGCATTTTGTTGATAACCTTAAAACTCTATATATTGAAATTCGGCCTATAACTATAAAAATAAACTCTCCGCGGTGAAATGTGAAAACCTAATAGATTGCTATAAAGTTGGCATTGCATGGCTGAAATTATGACATGTACGTACTTGTACATCTCCGTACTTGTAAACTTTCTTCTGGACTGATTACACAAGAATAGTTTCTGGCCAGATATCCGAAAGCATTCGCACTGGTGACCATGTTATTCTCTGCAAGAAGCTTAAGGCAATGGGTGTTTCATCAGTGTATTGGTTTTAAATCTTATTTAAATGGCAGGACACAATTGTTAATTGTGAATCATGTAATTCTGATTCACACCCACGCAATGTGTCGTGCGGGTCCCTCAGGGAGCTCCTGGGTTCCCTGTTGTTTCTTCTGTCTTTGCTATGTTAATGATATGGTCATCCGTGTGCCTGCAACTCTGCTCTATACGCAGATGACGCCTTTGCTGGTATCCAGGTAGGGATCCTGATAGTATGCTATAAAGCTGTTGGCAATAATTTAGTACATGTTGTTATATTACCCTCAAATTTGATAAAATATTATTTTCTCAATTTTACTTTGAGAAAGATTTCTCACGGGAAAAGTATTTTTTTTACTATAAAAGAGAGAAAGGGGATTCCCTGAGTTGTTTATGCCGGCTGCACCTGTTTAGATTGCACAATAGGGGAAGTCGGGAATTCCCCAAGATGTAAACTTAGTAACTGAGTTAAAGCTGTTTATGTTTAAAAGGATCAAACATTGCAAGACATCTGGGAAATCCCCCATAGAGTTATATATAATGAAGTGATGTAATTCGGTGAATGAATTCAGATTTGGTCAGCTAGTGTAAGGTTTTATTTATGCATCAACTGATGTAATGATTATTGTTAGAAAGGGGAATCTCTCTGTGGAGTAGTGTAATACTATCACTGCAAGGACTCTCTGCCAGCACCCCTAGTATAAACAAGTAGCTCGAAGATAGCTGGGAGTTTTACTCTGCTTGAGGAGCAAACTGTAACAGTGCCAGGATTTATTATAAACTTTTAATATTCCATTTGAAAAAAGCAGAGTGCTGTAATTATTCTATTGTCGTCTTTGAATCCGAAGTGCTGGAATCAAAATAGGGATCCACATTGTGGATCAGATAGAAATCGGGTGATTATCTTGGACTGATATCCTGTGGCTTTATTATCATCGAGGGACTTAATTTAACCTTGTCATCTTGAACTGCTGGTACAAAAGTTCTCGTCAGGACGGATCCAGATTCCCATGGAATATACTACCTGCAGAGTTAAATTATGTGGAACTTTGCCTACTGTCATTTTGGAGTCTTCGCGTGTGAGACCATATCACGTTTAACTGCAATGCCTTTCACATAGGATACTTGGCAACTCTTTATAAGTATAATAAATGTGTACTTATATATGTAATTTTTGTTTTGGACTACCAAAGTTCTTGAACCAATCAAGTAAAGATCATTCAACTGTTTTATTATATAAAAAATTCAGACCACTTGTGCACAAGGCTCATTTATTATGTTTGAAAGGTATTTCTGACCTTACACGTCTACGAGACGTCATAAAAGTAGACACTGGTTAATTTGGTAAATAAATTATCTTGCATTTAGGGAAAACAGAATGCATGTTATTTGGTACTAAACAAACCCGCGCAAATCATCTTTCAATGTCCAACTGGGGGGTGATGGTAAACCTCTGAAATACAACTCCCTCGGCATGCAAAGTAACTGGATGTAAATTTTGATGTTTTTCATTAACCGTGAAAAACTTGCTTGGTAAATTCTTAAAAAAGCTGGTTCTAGATTTAAGTTTTTGTATAGGTATGAATGCGGGATATGTTAAATAAGGTCCATAAACATTATACTCTTGGCCAAAATGGCAATGAATCGTTTTTCCAAAACACACCATTATGAAAAGCATGCAAAATTTACCCCTTATTTCCAAAACGACGTCCGATGGCGAAACTGCGATCCTTTTTTCCACGTGTTTTATTAAAGCTGAATGCGTGCTATATATATATCCTGATGTGTCCCCCGGGGCCAAATCTAATACTTCACAATCCGTGGCGTCACCAACTTCCTTAAATTTTCCAAAATTGGCCCGCCAACTCATAAGAAGAAGTCCCAATACAAGAATCAACTGTAGAAATCCATCCTTTAAATATCTATATTCATTTATAAAAACCGGGTTATTTGAAATATGACCGTGCTATTTTGATGACAAAAGCTGCATTTCAAAAACGTTCTCCATTTGTTTTTTGTTCGCTGTTCCGGATTGGGCTGTTAGGTCCAGGTTTTTTTAAAAATATACGTGTGTCCCAAAAAAAAAACCCGCAACACTTGGTGCCAGCCGCCATAAGTTTTGAATAAAAGAAACTAACTACTACAAAAGATGATAGTCCAATATTTTTTAAGATATGACCCGATCAATCAAATACACTAACCCTCAGGACAAATTTTACAAATGAGGAGCTGTTAACACCACAATGGTGGACACTGAAGAACAGAATGGCAAAATCCAATTTTGGATTGCAATCAACATTTATTTTGCCACATTACTTGAAAACAACTGGTACTGGATCAAATAACCGCAATTTAACATAATTATTTTAACTGATAATGATAAAACCAATTCATTTGGTGATTAAAACATTTCAAAACGATATAAGATAAACTCTAAGTCATCGACAAACTCCATGTTAGTTTGAATTATAATGCGTTGTAATTTGCAACTTGCTTGTTACATTCTGAACTACTGAAAGTTACTGTTTTTTCAATGCACACCTCAATCCAATATCGGTATATTCATTTTGTCTTCAAGTTCGGGATAAGATACTCTGTGTGCTGTCACAACCGGATGATTGATTATCTCTAATGCAATGCTGTCTCATTTGGACCCTACAGTCGAGGTGTTTTTTTTGTTTGATTATAAATTCCTAATTTCGCCTTATAAGTGGTTAAAATGCACTTTATTAGGCTGTATGACCAACGAAGCATTCATCAATTTTATGTTAATATTTGTTGCCGCACCTGTCTTTAAAAAAGAAAGTAATGGTGATTGGCGTATATTTCATATTGGTGTTTTGCACGCAAAAAGTAGAGTCCGCCGATTTGTATTTCCCAGTGCCTCAATTTGGGAGGAGAGGTAGAGAACCGTGCTTTTGGTCTTCCCTGTTAGTAACTGTGCCGTGCATGGAACTAATCTCACAAACCACCAAACACTGGTGTTTTTTTTTTTTCATAACCTCATTTCACACGTTACCCCATATCATTACTATAACGCACGCAGGCCTTTTCTCAGGTCTGCCTGACTATAGCGTCATTGAATGTGGAAGGGCTTTTCTATGCAAAAAGTAAAATCATGCTGATATGTGTAACAATCTCAAGTGCGAATGTCCTATGTCTGGCAGGAAACCCCAGATGAATCGAAACCACCGCCAACCATACCATGAAGGTTCCTTTCTTGTTCTTGCCACGAGAGACCAATCGATAATATGGGAAGTGCTATACGTCAAAGGACATGCAACCATAGTGACAACCTCAATTTCTGTTGACAACAACATCGTAAGTCCTCACATTGAGCCAGCTCTGTCCATAGTTACATCAGTCCTACAAACCCCCCTCAGTAGACTTCAGCACCCTCAACTACTCCGCCCTTGGGAACCATCCACCAAACCTCACTTCTTTATTGGAGATTTCAACAAGCCATATTACCCCCAATGGGGCTACAATTAACAACAAAGACGGACAAGCTTTCGAAGAATGGATAGACGTCACATGTACGTCTCCATTCCACGACTCTAATCTGGCCGCCATCTTTCATAGATAGCGCCCCGTTGGAAGATAGTTTACAACCCTGATCTCGCTATTGTTTGGCAAAACCATCTCTAACCTGTGTAAAAAGACATTTTGTTCTGAATCCGGTTCCACTAACTCAACTTCGACCAATCGGTATCCAGTCAACGCTGCAGTAAACCAAATAAAAATGCCCTTTAAGCGTCGCTGTAACTCTAGGAAAGCAGACTGGCAAAGGATTCACTGATGATTTTTTTTTTCCAAGAGCTATCATTTGCACTGTGCATTTAGTAGCTATGATCTCATTATGACAATAAAATAACATTACATAACTGTTGCATACAATATCCTAATATATAATATAAGAGGATGACCCAATATTAACAAGAAAACAATCTGGTGTTACACAGACTACTACTTTGCTAACGGTAGTTAAAACTAGGGTAATGATAATGGCTCATTATTATCCCAACATCAATGTCATTAATTTAACCAGACTTGTTTTGCTAATGTAGCATGATCCATTCATATCTTATTTAAAAAATTCAATATATCAGAGGCTAAACATTTAAAACCTGATCTAATATCACTAGAGACTTGGGAAATATTCCAAAAGATAGAATATAATGTACTTCCAAAAACCCACACAGCATTTCCCATTTTTCTTACACTTTCACCTCACATACCTTTGACCACTCATAACAATGATGCATGGATCCCATGTTGCGCGGCGCCCATGATTTACGTTTATCTCAATTGAACTTCACTTCAACTTTTCAAGAGGTCCAATTTGTATTTCAAGCTTATCCTTACTACTTTACCTCACATTACGCTTTGACCTCAACATGTGACCTTTGACCCCCATCCACAAACGAGAGATCCCATGTTGCACCCAGTAACCATTTGGTCCCAATTGAACTTCAACTTTTCAAAAAGCAATCTTACCTCATCAGCAAAGCTTACCCCCGACCCCTCCCATACCCCTACCTCGGCATGCACCCCGACCCCACCACAGTGCGGGATCCCACGGTGCAAACCTATGATGCAACCGTGATGCTCTGCTTGTGGACCCTGGTACAAAGTCAACTTTGGCCACATCTGATTCTTTTGCAAATGATACGTAATCGTGGAAGACAGTGCCTGCAATGAGATCCCACCAAGCACCTCTGCATCATCAGCTCAGAGCGTACATGTAAGGTGTGCCTACTTCCAATTCTTTTTTCCGTACTTGCCAGTACATTAACCGACGCAGACATTGAAACCTGATGCCAATGCTGAAGCCTAAGCACATGCTGAAGTTTAACCTGACACCAAGAAAAGTACAAAACCCATAACGTTCCGTAACCCAGTGCCGCTCACAAACAACCACTCCATGAGCAAATCAAAGCCCAAGATTGTACTACTGGGAGACTCAATTGGAAAGAGAATAATGGTAAACGCCTCGCGGGAGTGGCCGAAGTTACTATTTCTTCGTGTTGGTGGTCGTAAGTGATGCAGTTTGTCCACGATATTAAGGATGGAAAGTTCTTTGGCACAGACTATAATTGTGCATGTGGGCACAAACAATTACAGTTTGATACCTTATGATCTCACTGGCAATTCAGTAACTGGAGGAGTGCTTTGAAAGCTGAGACTATCACAGTCTTGTTCATTGCATTTCCTCCTCTGGTTCCAAGAACTGCATAAACCCCAAACTCGTTCAAAATTAGATTCTGTGAACCACATGATTAAAGAGCTTGTGTACTCAATAGTTTGTAACTTTCATTGACAATGCAGCAGTTAAGGATTTTACCAAGGATGTCCTGCAATCCCAACAACAGGAAAGGGTATTCAGTTTTCTCGCCCCGGAATTTCCAAATTTTTTGCGAGTCGCCCACCCATCGATTTTTCAACAGAGGGACGGAAAAATCTTAACCTCGACAGCTTACGCTCAAAATTTCCTCAGGGACCATTATTTGGAAATCAACGCATCATGGCTGACACCTGTACATAATCTACAGGAACATTCATCAAGTACTGTGATTGACTGGTGATAGAGGCATGCAAAATGCCCCATACAGGAAAATAACTTTGAAAGACTGTGTCACACACGACAATGATGCTTCTTTTTAACTGTTCTCTCAACTGTTAAAATTCTTTTATGTCTGCTGTTTGTCAAATGCAAATGACAATATTGATTCACATGTTTGGATTGTGGTTAGTAATGACAGTGATTGTAAATTCCCGTTCAACATACATGTTTTGTGATATGGTTTAGTAATCTGGATTCTGTTAGGTAATGATAAGTAAAGCTGAGATATTGTATTCTCGATTGCTACTTATGATCCTATCCTACAGTTTTTCTGCAGAAAAAAATTAAAAATTGATTCTTTTTCCAATGCTTTGATTGTAATGACAAGGATGTACAATACTCATGTTGTAATACTAGGTAGTAACAGTAATGACATTAATGTTTTTGTATTTTCATTCTATAAGCATGAAATATAAGTTTCCTGGAGATGCATGCTCGCATTGGCTCTGAAAATTTGATATCATTGCTGTTACTGAATCAGGTTGGATGCTCCTATAATGATGTGTAGAAATTTTAGAAGGGGCGTAGTGGATTATTGTATCTATGAAATGACAGAATTCTCATGGTGGTGGGGTGCTTTTAGGTATTAAGTCTCCGCTTAATCCTTTTTTTCAGAATGATTATTATGTGATGATTCGAAATTGTTTGGCTGCCTTTCATACTAACACCAAACCCCCCCCACCCAAACCCCACCCCACCCAAAAGGTAATGTTTTAGTTGGTGTCTTTTTAGGCCTCTCCTAAATGTCGTACTGAATACAAGGAGTTACTTGCTGATCACTTATGCAAACTCCAAGCTTCGCAGAGGACTATTCTCTTATTTCTCTTGTAGTGTTTTAATATTCATATTGATTGGCATGATGTGTTCCTATTGTTTCTTTCTCGTGTCTTCCAACTATTCTCATGACACCATGTTATTCCAAGTGGTTTTTCCTCAAGTGCTCAAGAGCCACTATGTTACTATAATGGTGATGAATCATTTCCTGGTTTGGTTTTGTACGAGAATGCTAACCTTTGTAACTCTTGGTGAGTCTTCTTACAATGTTGTTGGTTGTGACCATTTCAGCTGTAATTTGCAGTTGAATATGGTTCAAAATGTTCAAGAGTAGTAAACAAAGATGGTTTATTGTCTTGGTCAGGCTGATTTTGATCTCATGCGTATACCATTATGTAGTAGTAAATTTTTCGACCAGTGTTCCTTAATTTCGATTATGTTGATGACAATTTTGAAAGTTTTGAAAATATTCTCACTTCAGCTATTACTAGAATGTTTCTGTTCTACTGAAAAGGTTAGTTTGGTTCTTCTGTTTCCATGGGTTCCTAAAAATATTCGGAAGTTGTGACTCGTAAAAAAAGATTCTGTACAAAGGGCTCAAGGCAAAGTCAGTCAGGATGAATGTCATGAAAAATTTAAGGATCGCAGCACACGTTAACATCTTGCAGTAGGAAAAGTCATCGGAATATCTATTGACCTTTCAAGCAAGTCTGCTTGCTATCCCTAAGATTTTTGTCCGAGATAAAGGCTGCTCTTAAGGATTCTCCGCCGATGTCTTTCAAGGTGGATGGTCCGGAAATCACCGAAAAAAACAAGGATATTGCTGATGCTTTTAAATAAGCTTTTTCTGGTATGTTGGTGATAATTATGAACCTATGGATCTTGCTTTCTCTTCCTGATTCTATCTTCTCATGGTACTTCCTCTTGATTTCTTCTCCTATTACTGCTGATGAAGTTCTTTTTGTTCTCACCGCTTAAATTCTAATAAATCCTGGCCAGATGAAATTCTTCCCTGTTTTTCTTAAATCGTGTAGTGCAGAAACTGCACTCGTTTTAATGCAAGATGTTTACTACTTTTTTCTAGGGTAAATCCAAAATCTTGAAGTTGGCTAATGTTGTTCCTTTATAAGGTTCTGTAAGGCCAAAAGCATGCTACATCCAACGTACGACCCGTGTCTTTAACTTCAGTCGTGTGCAAATGTTTTGAAAAATTGGTGGCTGCTCGTGCTTAATGGATTATATTGAAGAGCAGATATTCTTGATGATAATCATTGGGTTTCAGACGAAGTAGACATCTGGTGATCAAATTTGTCCTAAATTCTTTCACATTATTAGTGAAACTTTAGATGGGCGAACTTTGGCAAATCTTGTTGACTCTGTTTTTCTTGATTTCAGTTCTGCCTTTGATAAGGTAATATAATCTTCTGATTCAAAAACTTCATGATCGTGATGTAAAGGGTACTCTTCTACCTTGGATTCAACTTTCTTATGCACAGGAAACAGAGGGTTATTTTCAGAGGTGAAAATTTTTCTGAGCTGGGCATCCAGTCACTTCTGGGGTTCCTCAGGGTTCAGTGCTTGGACCCATCCTTTTCCTTATTTTTTGTCAGATGATATTAACTTTGAATGTGGCTTCTTCTCTTTTCCAGTTTGCTGATGATCACACATTGGTGCGACCAATTAAAAATCCTAAGTATGTGGTTGATTTTGCAAATGATCTTGACAACCTCTACAGTTGGTCAGTCACAAACAAGTCTCCTCTTAATGCATCCAAGTGTGCTGTTATGCACTTCACTAAGGTCCAAAACTTGACAGCAAGTCTTTTATTACTTAGCTTTTTGGGTGGTGCAACGTCTGCAATCAGTTGATGAATTTCAATTATTGGTAAGCGCTGTTTTCTTCTTCCAGTTCCTTTCATTTGGGTCCTCATCTCATGTAGATTTCTTGTGGCAACAAAATCTCTCGTCCTGTAGGTTTTCTAATAAGATTGCAAAGAAATTCCTTTCTCTGCTCTTCTTAATCTCTATAAAGCTTTTGTCCGCCCTCTTCCATTACTGTGTTTTATTTTGGGCTCATCATAATGTCTGTTACACTAGTAGACTTGAAAAGTTTCAAATGAGGATTACAAGAGTCATTATGTATAGGAAACAGGGTTCTGGGGAGCATGTAGAGTACACTGACAGGTTGTCTGAATTTGGTCTATTGAGTGTTGATGATTTGTTTAAATTTCAGCGTTTGCAATTTTATTTCAAGCTGTTAAATAATATTGGCCCAACATCTTTCATGGACTTTTTTCACAGAAGTCGTATTTCTCAAGACAGATTTCTACATTGGCGGGCAAGGACTAATTCCTTCTACAATTCTGTCTTTGTCTCTTTTCCTAGACTTTTGGGAAAATATTCCACTTCACACTCGGCAAGCTAGCTCTCTTCCCAAATTCAAGTCCCTTTGTAAGCAGTATTTCCTCACAAGTTAATTCCTGCATTGCCTACTCTATATTTGACGTTTATGTATGTTGTTCCATGGAAAGAAATGCACTAATTGGTGTGTTTGGGCTGAGTAGCCCATTTTTCTTTCCAGAGTTACTCTGTTTGTCTTTTGTATTCCATAAGTAACTCAAATAATAATATTATTATTATTATGACCCAAACCTGGCTCCAATTACCGAACATCAACTTTTTCAAATGAGGTCAATTTCACATTGTCAGCCCATTTTACAACTTGACCTCTGACCTTAGCATGTGACCTTTGAGCTCATCAACAAAAAGGGATGCCATACTGCACCTGCGACCAAAGTTCGGTTTAAATCCGTCAAAGTGTGAAAATATTAGAGGTAAATAATAACCTTTTTCACAACAGACAATCACAACAGCGGACAGAGCAGTCCCCATGTGTCCTCCTGCCTCAGGGCAGGCGACACAAAAAATCCATGAATAATATTGGTTTAGTTTAGGGTTGACATTTCTTTGGGTCTTGAATAAGAATGCAAAACCTATCGCTACAATGCTGGCTCAGAACAAGGCATTTTTTCAAGAAATAAAACATTTGGGTTTCATATTGTGGTATATTACAACACATTCAGGGCTAAAACATAAAGGGACAAGAGGACAATTTAAAAAAGCAAACATTGAATCCTTCAAAACCCACAATTGGATCTACTATGGAGCGCCCCCAGGAAGCCACGAAGGCTAAAATTATGCATTCTGCAAGTCTGACAAAAAAAAACAAAAAAAAAACAATCCCAAATTAACCTCGTGACCTATAACTTTGAAAATTCTCAAATCAATACATGTAAAAAAAACCCAAAACGGTAAGACCAAAAGTAAATCAAGCGGCATACCGTGATCAGAACGTGAAGAGGATTCATATCCGAGGCTGTAGGACTGAATATATACCAGGCATTTCCAAGGAATGTGCCAGAGAATATCAAGAGTATATCACCATGTTTTAAGCTGATCCTTCATTGGCCAAAACAACTGCTAAAGGTGAGGAAGTTTCGGAGAGGATCTCCCAGGAAAAGATCAAAACCTTGCATACTTTAATTGAATCCACCGATATGACCCATAACAGCAAGAAAGCATGGTCTACCATCCGAAAGCTCCGAGGGGATCCACCAGAACCTCCACAGCAGCCAAATGTCACATTCAACCAAGTTGCCCACCAACTGCTTTTAAATGGCAAGTGCAGCAAGAAGTCCAAGAAGATCACACTAGACCGTAAGAGGTTTAGTGGCGACCCTGGTTTCACTCGCCCCTTCAACATGGACGAATTGGAATCCGGTATTGCTAAACTTCAACCAGGAAAAGCAGTAGGCCTTGACAACGTCTCAACTGAGCAGCTGAAAAACTTCGGCCCAGTAGCAAAGGAATGGCTTCTTGAGCTCTACAATTGCTGCCTTATTTCCCACAGGTTCCCAAAGATCTTGATGGAAAGCACATGTTATGGCACTCCTAAAGCCTGGGAAAGATCCATCCAATCCCAAGAGCTATAGACCAATATCACTCCTCAGCCATACCTACAAGCTCTTTGAACGTCTCCTGCTCAACCGTATTGCACCTGTGATACCAGAACAAGCAGGTTTCCGGTCAGGCAAATCAACAACAAGCCAAGTACTCAACCTAACTTAACACATTGAGGATGGTTTCGAGAGGGGTAAGGTAACCGGAGTTGTGTTCGTCGATCTATCAGCAGCCTATGACACTGTTAATCACAGATGCCTACTCCATAAGATCCTGGAAATCACCAAGGATATCCGCTTGAGTGAGCTTATCCGAGGATTGCTCGCAAACAGGGTGTTCTTTGTTCAGCTTGAAGCAAAGAAGAGCCGATGGCGTAGGCTAAAAAATGGACTACCACAAGGGATCGTGGTTGCGCCTCTCCTGTTCAAAATCTTACCAACGACCAACCTAGAGTGCAGGAACCTGTCGTTTTACTTTTGCATCACGATCTTGGAATAGCGCACAATATGCAGACTTCACAGTTGTTGAAGAGAGACTCCAAAGCTTGATGAACTCGCTCCTTATGATGAGGAAACCACCTACGTGCCAATCATCCAGACTAGGTGTGGTGCTTCCATCTACGCAACCGTGAAGCCAAACCGTCAGCTTAAAGTTACCTGGTCTGGAACACCCCCTGTAGCACTGTGATAACCTTGTCTATCTAGGAGTTACCTTGTATCAGACCACACGGAAGACGAAGAGTAAAGTCTGTTCACGCAATAACATCTTGACCAACTCACTGGCTCAGGATGGGATGCCCTCGTCCCAACCCTAAGATCGACGGCACTTGCCCTGTGGTAATCATGTGCAGAGTAAATGCTTGCCCTGTATGTGAAGATCAACCCAGGCTAAGAAGCTTGATTCCCCGGTGGGGGGGGGTACTCGACCCAAAATGGGTAACAGGGTGGCCGTCCCCGGGTAAAAAAATCGCCCTGTTTATAGTGACGCAAATTTACAAAAATGAACCCATTTATATAGTTGGTCCCGAATTTTTACCCATTTCTATAGTTGGCCTTGAAATTTCGCACCATTTTCATAGTAAACTTCGTAAAATCGGCCCATTTTCAATAAGTAGACATTTCCGAAATTTGGAAAAATCAACCATTTTCTTGTGAATTTTACCGAAGTACAGAAAAATTGACCGCATTTTCATAGTAAATTGCGCCAAAAATTGGAAAATGGACCCATTTATATAGTAGCATGACCCGCAAAAAATGACCTCATATAGTAGCATGGTGGAAAAATGACCCATTGTTTTATAGTATGGGTGAAAATGTGACCCATAGCGGGGACATATGTACCTACCCTTTTCCAATGAGTACCCCCCCCCCCCCCCGGGCTTGATTCAGCGTTAATTCTTCCTGGCCGCCTTATCACCGATGCCTCCGTCCAACATCAACGGAAAACTTATACATCCTATCAGGAATGCTCCACCAGACATCCGTCGTATCGTAGTGAGCATGCAAGGGCGTAGCTGCCAAGTTATCTAATGGGTTTTTGAACCACCCATGTCTGGAACAGATCCCTGCTGCCAACCGCCTCAAATCCAGAGAGAGCTTCCTAAGCAAAGTCCCACCCCTTTAAACAGTCTCAAAGGAGTTTTAGACTAGTCGCCTTGTGGAAAGAAGACTTGCATCCCCCAACCAGTAGCATCTTATTGGTTAATGACCAGGTGATCATCTCCCACCTGTAGCTGACTCCTCATGGGCTGATGGGCGATGCCTCACAAGATTGAGAACCAGAATTGGCCGATCTAAGGTTTTTCTGCAGAGTGGGGCTACCTGGATGCAGATCAGACTAATCTGTGGTTGTGGAACAGCGGCCACAGACAATCGAACATCTTTTGGTCTGGCCCACTGCTGGTGCAACAATGCACAAGTCAAGGACCTTGCCGGATTCAATGAAGCAGCCAGACGGTGTACCTATCTCTGGCTAGATCGTATTTGAACCACTGTTTGAAACACGATAGAGAATTTGGTAAAATGGATACTGCAGGTTACTTGATTTCTGGGGTCATATCTTAAAAAACATTCTTATTCAGTGGG
>JAMKCH010049281.1:0-21219 GCA_023653785.1 Ophioderma brevispina | reverse complement strand
ATGATTGCATTCTGTGGCGTCACTGCCAATTGGCTGCTTGCAATGCGGATTTTAATACTACCGAGATATGTGCTCCATCTGTGGGAGCTACAAAGCCTTTGCTCTGTCGCTTCCCACCAGCAGATGACCGTCCGTTATCCATGCGAGTCAAGCCCAAACACTAAAACTCAGTGTTAAACTTAGCTTACGTAATCTGCTCTTGATCCACCATAACATAATGGTGTTACGAGCAGTAACAAAATAGGGACCGTTGTTGTTTACCAATACTGCCACAAGGATAGGCGTCAGTCATTGGGTTGCTTCTAGTCCTCCTAACCCTGCCGTCACTGGTATAACACTTTCATCATTCCGAAATATAAGGCTCTGTTTACGGCAATATCACCATTGGCAGCATAGCGCCAATCCACGTCCACCCTTCAAACGCTTAAACGCTTGACCTCTCTGGAACCCAATTTCCGACCGGCACAGTGGATACTGTACGAATTAAAAAAAATTACAGTAAAAAAAAAAAAAAAAAAAAAAAAAAAAAAAAAAAAAAAATATATTTATTGCAAAAGAAACCAATCCGGATCGTAAAATAGGGGTTTTAACGAAAAAATGGGCAATAGAATAGTTTAAGATAAATAGAAAAAAGCACCCGAAGTAAATAATAAGCCATAGCTGATTAAATTTCAGGATAGTTTCATAATGTTGTGCCAAAGAAAATATAAAAAGTCCCCGAGTTTCCACTTTGTGCTTAATTAAGAATAAGGGGGTAAAGTTGTACAGGGGGAATTTAAAAAGTTTCAATTGTGTTCAAATGTATTACCATCGCCTTGTGTCATGTTCAAAGGATGAAAAGGTATAGTTTATATCTACGGTTTATGGTTATTAGTTAATTACCTTTATGGAAATAATGGGTTCAAGGTCATACTGGGGGTAAAGTTTTAGGGAATGCTCCGGTATTTCAAAAAAGTGTGCCCGCAGTTTGTTCTAGTTGTTGTATAAAACTAAAAAATATAATTTGAAGCAGTTCAAATACTTTCCGCATAGTTTTAGGCATCATTATGACGAGTACTACAGGGCTAGGAAGGTCAGAAAACCGCCTGCCTAGAAGGTCAATATTTTAAGGATGTAGATGGAGGGAATGACTTTATTTTCACCTTAATATGACAGTCAACATGTACAAATTAATTTGATTAGTTTGATTAGAATTGGATTGATTTGAAAATTTTACCTCACAATGGACCTTGAACATTTGTTGGCTCCGGTGTAATAAGGATTGTTATAAGGAGAAGTATCCGAACGGTCCATATAGAGCTTTTCCTCAGAAAGTAGGGTTTGCGTTATTTATTCTTCCAGAGGCTTACTTAATATGCCCAGCAACAAGAAGAAAAGAAGTTCTAACAGTACACCAGAATCCAGCAAAAAAAAGACTCAAACCCCAAGAAATATAGAAAATCTTTGGACTTTGATCACTCGCCACTGAAGCAGGTGCGGAATTGGAAGACATGGAGGATCAGATGGAGCGTGTGTAGAGCCAAGCTGCAGCGGGACTTAGCCCAAGATGAACGGGCTCCGCTTTGGTTTTCTAAGTTTGAAGACCGCTTAATGAAACTTTATCAGAATTACCAGAGCCGAGATCAGAGAAATTAAAGAGGGGACTAGAGTTCATGTGGATTCGACACAGGCCAAGTTTAATGATGTTGAACGCCGAGTTCGAGTTACAGTATGTGTGGGATTAAAATCGATGACCTGGAAAACCTAGGCACGATTCATCTCGCTTCTTCACAGTGGTGGAGACTTTTGTTTTTGTTTGGTTCCTTTGTCATTTTTTCACTTGGAATTTATCATTTTTAATTTTTTACGATAGGCCGCCCTGTTTCGAAGCAAGATGCTCCAACCTATCTCGATCGTAGGTGTAAAATGGGCCGGGCGACACGTTTTTGTGTCTGATCCCATAGAATTATTATTTATGTTGCTGTGATACTCACACCTAGCTTAACCGTAACCACAATCTTCTTAGCTTAATGGAGGGTGTTGATGTTGGTCGCAGAATCACTTGGTAATTGAAAATTGCGATTAAAAGTGCATGAAAAGTCGCCCAGTCAAACTTAATTTATCGCGGCCGGCGGCCATTTATTTTTACCACACGGGTGACGGGCTGTCCCCAGAATTAACTGAGTTTGGCAAATCATGCCGTATAATGCAAGCAGCCTATGTAAACAAGACACAATGATAAAAGCTAAGGCAAGATGCATTTAATGCATGACGAATCGTGCTATGGAAAACGAGCTCGCAAAACACATCTTGTTGTTTTGTATAAATGTGCCAGAAAAGTCTTGAAGAAATCCTTCGGATTGTCTGATTTTCTGAAAGCCCTTTCTCTAAAGGACGTCTAAAGCTACAGGAGATTCCTGACTTCCAGCGTGCACACCGCACTCCAACTGGACCAGCAAGAGGATTTAAAATTCCAAGCCTCGGACCCCATAATATCTTTTTCCACCTACCAAGCAAGATTGGGCATTTCGTAAAGCAGCTGTCAACGTCTTCAAAGGAAATGTGTTTCAAAGGCAGCAAGTTGTTATTAACGGCGTTGAGTCGCCGGAGTTCAGCAGCAGAGAAAGAGTGGCTTCCTGCACTAAAGAGCTTAAAAGATGAGAACATTCTTTGCCTATCCAGCAAGCCTTAAGTATTGGGAATGCGATCAGGTGAATGTGTACAAGTCAAACCCCTAGCAGTTTAGCTGTGAACTTATGACTTTCTGGTATGGAAAGGCTGGTTGAATATTTGGAATTTTTAACGCATTCTTCCCACGAACGGGCACCTATATACGGAGCATATTGAGGCTCATATTATACTCGATTCATTAGACAATGCCTTGCATTGTTTTTGAACGCCCCATTTTTCAACTCGTGTAGGCCTAGGCCCTACTTGTTTCTGCGGTCTCCGAGTGTTTGAATCTTAGCACTTCGACATCAGTGAGCGAGAGCTGTCTATATGGGGTAGCCTAGGCACGTTGGCCTAGTGTTTTGCTGTTTGGAACGTATTTATAGCATTTTAATAGTGTTACATTTTGCACGCCCCGCATTTTGAAAACAAGCATGCTGCTGCCTGGTAGGCATGAGGGAGGATCGATAAGAAGGCCACCCCACCTATAGAATTCAAAGGTGGTGATGAACAACGAAGAGCGCCTGGACTCGTGGTTTCAGCACTTTAGTCTCACTTGCCAGCAGTTCATAATACACTACTTGAGGAACCTTTCTATATCAATCACAGCAGACACCCTACCACTTCACTATTAGAGGAGCTCCGATTTGCCCTGAAGAAACGGAACCACACCAAGACACCTGTTCCCGACAACATTCCTGCAGTTAATCTGGAAGAAGCCACTATTCCAGGATCAACTGTTAGAATTTTGTAACATCACCTAAATGGGAAAACAAACCAGCTGCCTTTTCAACATCATTCATCATTCATCACCATTAGAAAGGCGACCTCCAACAACTCCCAAATCTACAGAGCAATCACACTGTCACATGGCTCTAAGAGCTACAACCCATGTGCTCAACAGAACACTCTCACATAGATCCATTCTCAGACGGAACCCAGAACGGTTTTTCGCAAAGGCAGATCAACACTACTCGGATACTTGCCCTCAGAAGGATCATAGAAGAGTTGAAAAATTTCCAAGAGAAAGCTTCAATTGGGTTTGTAGATTTTTACACAGGTTTTTGACAGTGTAAACAGGGATGAAATGCTGTGATATTTCTCGCCAACTCGGTGTCCCAGATGCGGGCCCAGAGAGCTGTCAAGGCAATTCGACATTCATGTATGACAACCAAGATAGCTTTGTGCCAGACAGGATGGGCCCAAAAAGGAGTTCCAACCAACTACTGGAATCCTCCAAGGAGATTTCTTTGGCCCCCTATATCTTGTAGTAGTGGTTGATTACATCCTCAGAACGACACCAGAGCCCTTGACATTCATGACCACGACAAAGGACTCACCATCAAAACCCAAGCGTTCTAGACGTATATCACAGACCTTGACTTTGCAGATGATCTAGTTCTAACAGCCGATCTGATAATGTGGTGCACAAGATTTACTAGCATCACTGTGAAGACAAAGTCGGGCCTACATTAAATGCCCAAAAGATGATATAGACTGTCACTGAGGACGATGTAATCAACCTATCTGCACAACAGATGGTAGCAAACCAAAGAGATCAAGGACTTCAAGTATCTAGGCGTCCTATGTTGCAGACAGCAAGAAAAGACTTCCTGTCACGCACAAAGGACAAGCTTGGAATACTTGCAATAAACTATACCACTTGGCAATCTGGTATCTCAAATTTAAAAACCAAGCTGTGAAATTCTTTAGAGCTGTGTAGAGAATATCTTGTTATATGGATCTGAGACCTGGTCAATAAAGAAAGAGCTACAGGATAGACGTGATGGCACCTACACCAAGCTCTTTATGCGAGTACAAATTAAATATCCGGCGTAGCCCAAGCCCAAAGCACAGATATATGGAGATATCCCTACAATTTCATCTTCTGTTGCCCAACGCCAGGTGCACGATTTGCCACGGTTCACTGTATCGTGCGATGGATCAAGTAGTCTCAGAATACGACATCATGTTGGAAGGTTACCGATGCAAAATCGGGTCGTCGCCCTTTAATAGCATGATTGTGATTGCTCGAGACATCGAGGTACATCTGACATCCCAACCTAATGACAAACAGGGACATTTGGCGCTACATGGTGAACCATGCAGCTCGGTGCGGCCGTTGATATAGATAATAGCGTTTTTATAGTAGTAGTTCTGGAGGTTTCTTCGGGACCCCGCATGCATAATTTAACAGTATTCCACGATTGCCCGAGGGCATTAACTATAACTGTTTTTTTAAGTATAGGCCTATGTGGGCTACTTCTGTGACGTGTGAACATGGAGGACTTCGTCGAGCTAAAGCGCTACTCATTGTTTCGGGCATAGTTTAAAAGTTTACCTAGTATTAAATACAAAGTTTGTAATAGCTTACAGGAATTATATTGCATGCCCTATTGCAGCTCTGATGTATCTGAGATATATGTAGGCCTACCTTTGCTGGATGGATCAAGGTTTGGATTAGGGCCTGACTCTTATAGACTTTAAAGACTCTGAACCATATGATTGACACTGCACTGCGCTATGCCGGCCTGCTAATTACTGCATGTTAAGGAATTATGTGTACTGATCTGTGGGATAGAATAGATCTGGCACTTCTGACTTGAATTTATCATGTTCTGCACGGGATTAGGCTAAAATGCAGACAATTGTTATGTGTTGATGGTTCTTTTAAGGAGGCTAGAACACGTATAGATCTGTCCGCAAAATTTTTCTCCAGAAAACTCGGTAGAATAAAATTCCATCGATGGTACCAACAAATATCCAACAATAAAAATTGGGTCCCCGACCTCGTTTTTCATAAATATTGATTAAAAAACCCTAATTTTTTGCCATTTTGTCCACAAGTTTGTACACAAGCCTATGGAAATTTGATTTTCGACAGACCATTTTTAATTATAAAAAAAAAATCTGCTCGAAATTTGTGATGAATTTTAATATAAAAGTTGCGCCCATCTAGAAGCTGTCGACAGAAAGAAAAAAGTGGGTCACCTACCTACTTTTCTCAATAATGAACAAATAGCACGTTTTTAGTGTTCAAAATTGTGGAAACTGTCTATTCGCCATTGGAGGCGTCACACGCAACATAGGTTACGTGATCAACGCTTCTATTACTCTCTCGCGTATCGACACACATTTTCATAACTATATACCAATTTCTATTTAGTTCTAATAACTAAGTCGTTTGCCTTATAATGAGAAGTACTTCTCTGGAAAACTCTGGGGGAGGGAAGGAATTGGAGGATTATTAAACAAAAATTACACACATTAAACCAAGAAGTATGCTGTACACGTTAAAAATAATGAGTTTATGGAACTTAGGAGTCTGAGTATTATAATGGCCAATTCTGCCAATACTATAAAGTCGTTATCATTTACCGTAAATGCACCGGCGGTATATTTTTAGAGAGCAATTAAGAATGCAACTCTCTCATTTCCAAACTAGTAATAGCAGATACAAAACTTGTAAAAACATGCTTGAAATTCAATATACTGTTAAGTAGAGTAAGTTTGATGTTTTTCAATGTTATCCGTATTATTCGTCTCTGAAACTAGAATTAGTGAAGAGGAAGGGGAGGAAAGGATGAGGGGGAAGGGGGTCTTTTCAGGTAGGGATTGTGACAGCCCCCACATTCCGCATTGGGACATGGGACATGATTATCTTTCATATAGAACATTTGCGAACTCATGTGCAAACTTCGAAAAATTTTTGAGGCGCAGGAAATAAAATTTGGCTAAATAGCGTCTATGGTAAAGGTAAAAGTTTTACAAAAGGGGACTCAACAAGAACAGATTATGCATCGCCCTATTGGTACAGCTCGTTTCTCATCCACACTCATCGCCTTACCAGTAGTTGTTTTTTTTATAGCGGGTTTACTGGTGAGTTGCACTTTCCAACGTAAAGATGCATTTCATGATCCTAACACCTCCATGTTTATAGTTCACCATCCCGAGAAAACCATATATTTCCAAAATTTTTAAAAGTCGATCCGGAACGGTGCCCCGTGGCCACTGTGTTGTCATCTATCGTAAACGGAAATCAGAAAATTCTTCAGGTCAAATTTCGCATGAAAAATCGGCACACCATTTACTTTAGACCATGAGATCAGATACAGGGCCTTAAGAATTCTCGGTTAGTTTTAATGGTAAGTAGAAAATTCCTGATCTTTGGTCAATTTGAGGGGGTGGTGGATGTGACACACGAGTAGGCTCAAAGGGCGGTAGGCCTACATACGTAGTGTCCAAAAAAAAAAACAATTGGTGGCAGAGGCACACATAAGTTTAATAAAAGCACTGTGACGAGCACCTTTATTGTAATGTAAGCTGGACGTTAGCTCTTATCCTGAAAGTTCATAAAGAATAGAGTCAACATTTTTAAGATATGACCCCAGAAATCACAGAGTAACCTGCAAGACCAATTTAACCAAATTGAGGCGCTATTAATACAAATACGGCACTGTACGACGTTTTGCGACCCCAGAAACAACCAATGAATCTCAAAAGTACACATCGTCCACCATTTCCCCCCCTTTTGAAAGCAGGGGCTGCAACAATATTAGCATATGAATGTTTCCTTTGGTAATACAACGATAAAAAACTGATGCATTTTAACACGCTTAAAAGCTTGAAAAGATCGACATGGATGTATGATCAACAAACTCTTCGTATGTCTCAAAAAGACTGCTGGGAGAGCTAATCCTTCATCATCATTTAGGAGGCACAAAGAGTGATCTTAACCCAAAATTTAATAACAGAATAAATTTCCTGCTATACTGATATTGTTATTGAGTTTTTGTTGAAAACATAGGTTTTACCGTTATAAATGTTGAGAAGGTACCATAATTTTCAGTAAAAAAGCACAGTTGCAGCACAACGCCTGTATCATTTATGTTAATGTGGAGTTTGTCTATGATTTATTCATAGTTTTATATCTTCTTGAAACATATTTATCACCAATAATAAGGGTGATTCTTCTCAGCTAATAATATATGTAAATGCAGTCATTTGACCAGTAGAAGTCGTTCTGCCAAGAAGTGTGGGCAAGTAAATGTTGATTGCATCATAATGTTTTGGCCATTCTGTTTTCATTGCCAGTTTGTGGTTAAACATCTCTCAATTTTGTAAATGGGTTCTGCGGCGTTACTGATTTGTGGGTTTCATATATTAAAAACAGTGACTTGACATATGAACTTTTCAGGACTCATTAGCTACATTCCATCTTACCTTACAACAAGCATAGGTAGTCACATGCTTTGCTCAAAACTTATGGCGCCTGCCACCAAGTGTTGCGGTTTTTTTTTGGGGACACACCGGGTATAGCCTAAATTAGAATAAACGTGCATGAAGCAACAAGATTAAATAAAAATGGATTCTAATTCCTACAATTAAGTCGTATTTTTAAGGAGGATTGCCGCATGATCGAATTCTTCCTGGAATTTCTTTTAAAATGATTTATAAGGTATTTTCATTGTTGCTGATTTTCAAAATCGTAAATAAAATAGGGTCAACGGAATTCGTTTCGAATATTTCTCCGTTATGTATGAAAGAAAACACATCGTTTTTCGCCAAAAAAGACAAATTTGTCAAACGAAAGTTTCTATGGAATGTGATAAAATGAAGTAAAATCGATCACAGCAAGAACCGCTTCCGGATTGGTCTAATTTGTAATTATGTCAGGGGCCCAAAACACCTGCGTCACAAAAATAAAAAATGGGGGTCACGGACTTTCTTTTTTTAGTTATCCACGAAATGTGGGGCAAAAAGTGCAAAGTTTTGTATTTTGGTTTGCATGTTTCTGAAACGCGTAATTTTACTTAAGCTTCAGCATCCATCGAGAAATGCGCAAGCGTATCGGTTGCGAAGAGGGGAAGCGTTCTCCCACCGACGTCAGCATGCAGTAAATGTAGCGTACGCTTGGATTAGTCCTCGACCGTGAAGCCTTGTTGAACGCTCTAGATATTCGCTCGAGGATGGAAAGAACGAGGTTATTTCCCGCTCTAATGACAATCATTTCACTCGTCCTTCTTGGCATGCTATGCGCGCATCCGCCATTTCAACCCTTTGGCTCTATTAGTTTTTTTAATCTTTGCAAATCGTCTGATTTGCTCCGGTATTGGCCCTATTAAGTGCATTTTCGCAAGAGGTACCACAGTAAAAACATAACGTTTATACTTTACTTAAAATGTAGTTCGCAAAAACGACAATTTAATTTACCCAGTATTTTCGTTATTTCATAAAGATTACCCCCAATTTCATACAAGTGACTACCCAAACGTTGCAAACGTCATTTAAACACAGTAAAGTAAACGAGTTTGATAAACCAGTAAATAAAACTCTGATGTATATAGCGCTACGCTGAAATGTTTCTTTTTAAACAGCCATGTTTAATTTTAATCGGCTAACCATTTAAAATAAACGTATCCATTTTAAGGGAAACACCTTAACTGTTTAAAAAATAAAACACCATTTAAATGAAAACATCGACCAATGGTTAAATATATAGACGTTACGTTTCACTCTGTTGATAGGACGGACAGGATTCAACGCATTCGGCCCTGCACGTATCATAGCTCTCAAGCATTAATGTGCAAATAAGGGACTAGAACCAACTACACAATAATACAAATGATAAGACCAGATAAAACTAAATTCATGTGCATAGTGTATCAGTTTGACATGTGCGGTTTATTTCTACCCTAAACTTGCATTCCGACCTGCGCGTGTCCAAGATTGGGTTAAGCATACAACGAGATTAAACCTGCACAATGTGGACCGAAAAACTAAGTGTGAGACAGATAGGCGACGTAGATAACAGAGCACGTCTACAGGAGAAATTTTTAAAATCAATCTAACAGATGGCTGTTAATAACGTATGTGAAGGTAAATACGTGCAATGAATGATAAACATACTACTATGGTGAAGTAATTAGCATAATTTCTGCCTCTAGAGAGTGTGTTTAATAGGCACTCTTAGCGTTTTGGACTGGGACGTGCGATGACATCCAGCCTTGATATCGGATTATTCGGATAATGGCAAGAGAGAGGTGAGTGAAAAGAACATCGCAAGATACCTTTTGTTTTTAAAATTTCGGCGCCACATAAATGACGCATAATAATACGCAATATTTGCTGCGTTGCGCATTCGCAGAGAAAATTCGGTAATGTCGCGAAAAAAGGACCTGATTGTGTTGTAGGGATCGAAATCTACTTGGAGATGACTGCGCAGTACTGACAGTAGACGGCTGTTGGCCACACGATCATGCGGCATCCACCTTAAACTAAATAAAAGTACCTTGTCCAACATATACGTCGCAAGCATCATTGGGGAAATAGATATAAAAAAAACCTCATTCAACATTCATTCCAGGAGTATCCTTTTGGGGGATTTTCACCCAGTATTTTTCTCCTGAGAGGTGTGGGAGGTCGTGGCGATTTATACGGCAATTGGAGCACACGTCACGCTACGGCATCTGTCGCGGCTTCCAATTAGTTTTAGTTGGATATAGAGACGCAAGCACGGCGCAGCTGCTGAGTTTACGCGCGAGTCCACTCAGAAAGCGCGCAAGCATTTTTGGTGGAAAATCCATTGAACAGGCCAGATTTTCCGACAGGGGCGCGGAGCGTAGCGTGTCCGAAGCCTCCTTAAAACACACTTTGGCATTTTTTTTAATTAAAGTGCGCTTGGTCCCGCCAGGGTGCGCGCTTGATGCTTTACGCACAACGCGCCGCGTACTTTTCAGTTCATGTTGACAACAATGTGCGTTGGATGCGGCTCATGGACCGATTTCCCCATTTTTGATTTTTAAATTATATTCCTGGGGGTCCCACTTCAGGCTGGCGTCGGATACTACAGGTATGATTGTTTCGTGCTGAAATTCAACCATTTTGTATGGTTCTCAATGACTGTTGTTGTGTCTCAATGGGGTGTACTTGTTTTAATGGTGTTTTGTTGTTGTTTGTGAGATGTGTGGATGATTGCTTTGTAAGAGTGTGTGTGTGGGTGCTGAGTGCAGTGATGTTTTAGTATTGATGTTTACCGATGGTATTGAGTCATCTCATGGTATGCTTTCCCTTTTAAGATATGCATCTCAGGTATGTTGTCTTTTGGATGATTATTTCTTATGACTCTAAAATTTAGACCATTTTAATTTGCAGGGTCTGCAAGATTATTTTAAACGTAAAAGAAAAATGTTTTAATATTTTCACAAACATAATGATGATATTATTTTTTCTTCAGGAGACCCTTCCTCTCACACAAATGAAATTGGGTGGTCTACACATGGGGTGCCACTCGCGGTTTTCCAGCTTTGCATCCAATAGCAAGGTGTTGGTATTTTATTAAAGTCCTTCCATTTCGATTTCAACAAACAGCAATTGTTAGGACCCTGAAGGTTAGATGTATTATTTTGGATTCTTTATTCAACGGTCTTCATTTAATTTTAGTTAACGAGACATGAGGGATTTCCAGAATGAAGCGACCCCCCAATTTTTTTCGAACCCCCTGTTTTTTTTTGTTATTGTAAATGCTTTTCCCATGTATTAGCACCCCCTGAATTGGAATAAGCCGAAACGCGTCTTTTTAAAATATTGATGATTTTTAGTACTTTCTGTTCCCCCCTTGCACGACAGAAAGTCAATACACGGTGTTCTATGGGGACAATACGACGATAGCCCCAGGCAAGTTCAAAACGAGTTTTGCTGTTTTCCCCTTCCCTTTCCATTTTGTACTTGTTTGTCCAAATAAACCGTCGGAACGTTCTTGGTGGGTGGTCTACAATCGATCCTGTGCAATTTGCGAGAATTTCGTAATCCGAAAAAATCTCCTCCTGTCACTTTAATGTTTAAATTTCACCTAATAATGATGATCCAGATTTTTTTCTTAATCCTTTTTGCTGTTTTTGGAAATTGGATTCTCCCTATTTGATTGTTGCTGGTGATTGTAATTTTGCCCTAGGCCCACTTGATTATCTATGATTCTAGGTCTCTCCCACAGCATTCTAACATTAATTCGAGGAATACTTTTGAGGCACTAATGGACGAGTTCAACTTGATTTGATATTTTGGAGATCACGTACATCCAATCTTAGGAAATATGCTAGGCCACCACCCCCTGCTGTTCTCTCGAATCTGATTATATTTTTGCTTCCACAGCCTTATAATAATGTTAAAATCTTCAAATATATTTCGGGTATTAGTTCTGACCATTCTATTGTCACTGCAATGTCCAACGATATCCAGTAAGGTGAAGGTAGAGGCTATTGGAAATGCAATTGTCATTATTTGAGACATGATGCTATTTATCACCTTCATTAAATCCAAAATCACTGAAGTTTAAAGATATAGCCAATCATCTCTTGCAAATCCTAACATTTTATGGGAATAGTCTCAAATGTTTCATTACTGGCCATTGTATTGAATACACCAGCAGTGGATGAAAAGGGAAGGACTAATCTAATTCAGAGCTTATTAATAAAATTGAAAAAGTGTTTTTTTTAATTTTTGCTTTTTTAAGTAAAAAAAAAGTTTCCCTTGAAACTTGGTTGATAGCTCCAGTCTTTGGAAAATGATTTGAATACATGTCTAAATCAAGAAACAGTAGGTCTAGTCGTTACATCTAAATTAATGGGGTGTGAGCATGGTGAAAAAAGTTTCAAGATATTTTTGCAAACGTGGAGACGCGTAACTTTGAAAAGAAAGTTATTCGCAGTCTCACCTTAGATTATGGTAAACTCCAAACTGTCCTGAACGAATTTTGAAGATGCATGCCTTTTATAATAGTCTTTATACTTCTCATTACTGACCTGCGTCCTAAACAGGCAGCATGTTCATTTATGGATCAACCACAGATATAGAAAAATGAGATCCCGGGTCTGGGCCGCCATTGTTTATCCGGCATGGACGCGCTAGTGGGGGTATTCGTAAATGTTCTCAAATGCATTTTACGCGTCTCGGAACTCGTTAACGTAGCGTTGGCAGCGTCTTCACGTTAACATGCAAACGCCGTGTCTGTTGACGCGCTGTATACATCGTTACATTAATTTTTCCTGTTTTCGATGCTGACCCCTTTGTATGTTCATGTCGACAAAGAATGCATCGAATTGTTTATTTTTTATCAAAGACTATAGAGTTCACCCTGTAGAGAATCTTGTGATTGTGCACGGCCCGACCCGGCTCAGTCTGGGTCTCGACATGCTTTTTACATAATCCGCGTCTTTGCTTGTCTAGCGAGGTCGGGCCAAGCTAATTTAACTTTTTGGATAGAGGAGAACAGTGATATGAAGAAAAAAAAGTACAAAACAACTTTATAGTCAGAATCCTCTATAACGTTGTAAAGCACAAGTTTGAAGTCCTCAGTAATAATAAAAAGGGAAGCCGGATTAGCGAACAATGCACGTTGAAAAAAATGTAAATTTACAGTAGCTTATTCCGGACGTCCATTTTCTTTCTTTCTGCCAACAAAATACGGTAAAGCGGATAGCCTATATTGTAAAAAAAAAGAATTAAATCAATACAAACAATCTAAAATGTCTTCGTAAGGTGTATTACAGAGTTTTGAGAACATGTATGAATTAAAAACAAACACTGACGCCCACGAACAACCACTGGCATGCCAAATTGTGGTAAAAAAACGTTTTTCTATGGGTATTGAACTGCGCGCACTACGATGAGATTGCGATGTATTCGGTATTGAAATACGTGTTTAGACAATTTGGCACTCGACGACCCGCCTAATGTAGAACTTTTTTTACATTGTGTAGGCCTACCCGTAAAATTTACAGTTTTGTTTTCAAAATCTACAATCAAAACATTGTCAAAAACCTGTAAATTTGCATTACCGTATTTTGTTGACAGAATGGATGACTGTATACTACGTGAATTTACATTTTTTTACGCACTCTGTATTAGCATTTCACGAAGAGTTTTTGATTTGCTTATTTAAAATGATAAGAGCGAAAGTTTTAAGTTTTAGTCCTAATTAGGCCTGAAATTTTTTAACATAAAACTACACTTTGCTGTATTTCCAAATACCCCGCAAAATACGGTATGCTATAGCCTTTTATACTATGTGCAATAAATTTCAGGGTACATTTTTACCCTGTGAGGTCTACCGTCTAAGGAATTGAGTTGTCTTTTCAAATAATAAGGCCCTCGTGATAAAAACATTTTTATTGAAGTTAGTTGAACTTTGGCTGAAGGTACTAACATTATTTCAAATCACATACAAGCTTTTAACAGCCCGTGACACTTCCCTAAATCAAGACAAAACGATTTTGTCAAAAGCCGTTTTAAACTGGATTACGGAAACCCGTAATTGCCCGTTTTTACGGAGAAGTAAGACTGGTTTTATATAGTCAGATATCAGCCATTTATTTTCAAATTTATATGTCGCGATTTTGCTCTTTAACTGGTGAGTGTATACAGCCAGTAATAATTTGCTGTTCTATGTGAAACAGACATTGCATTTCACAAAATAAACACACGACGGGTCGTCTCCGTAAATATAAATACACATATTAACCCTAAATTAAGGCTTGTTACACCATTTTGTTAATTTCAATGCTGTACGTCCTTTATATTTTTTTTCCTGCTGCACTGTTAAAAAAAATTTCCGTAATTAAGAAAACAGATTTTCCGTAAATGTACGTAAATCTGTTGTTAGAAACATAACAATAAAAAACAAAAAACATAAAAATGTTTAATTTACGGAAATATTTCAAAAATTTCGCATCACAATATTTCCGGACTTTTTTTTTTTTTGGTTCCGTAATTTTAATTACGGAAAAATTCTGATTAAATCCACATTTTTTTTTGTTCCGTAATATGAGACAAATTTCTGTAAAATAACTGTCAATTCCGTTATTGACGAAATGTCCTGTAATTTACCCTAATATGTCTGGACATACTGCTCCAGAAATTTCCGTAAATTTACGGAAATTTTGTTAACGTTGTGGGTGCGATTTTTAATGGGCCTCTAGTTCTGTATTAAGACTCTGTGGCCAAGTGGGGCTAATCATATATTACAAATATTAATCTTTAGAATTATCATGTTTCAGTTTATTAAAGGTGGGTGACCCGATGCGACAACATCGCCCCCCCCCCCCCCCCACACAACAACGACACACTGGGCCTACTCTAAATCAAAAGTGAGATTTTGTTATCAGAAGAAATTTCAAATTTCTCTTGTGATCCCATGAAATTTAGGCTAGAATGTTTCCTTTTGCACCCGATGTAACAAAAGACGCGTCTTCAGATGTGGTCGACCACATAACACACACCACACTGGCCAGATTTAATTCACATTTTTGCTACCGATATACTATTCAAACCCAACACGGATGATTTTCGCCCCATATGAAAGGTCGCGTTTTGAGTTTTAAATATTGGGCCCGACTACGTCTCACCCAATATGTTGGCCAACTCATTCACACCAGTAATATGGCCCTCAATCATCCAATTTTAGACTCAACTTGAACTTCATCCGGATTGTTTTTGGACATGGTGAGGGCGAAACATTTTTTCATCATAATTGTTTTTTTAAATGATTCCCATCATACACAAAACAGAATAAAAGATTAAAATTACAATGAGGGAAATTATTTATTGGCCCACAACCACGCCCATTCTAACCATTACAAATGTAATGGAAGGCGGAATTTTAACACCTTTAGCACCTCTCGACTTTGTGCCATGCAAAATCTTTATGCAACCACTGCGGTTTGCGTTAGCTAAGATGCTGCAACTGTAATCTCAATGGGCTGCGTTCGTCCCTTTTCGCGTGTTTCTCGGGTAAAACACGAATACCCCCAATAGCGCTCGCGTCTTGTGGTGACAAGATTTGTACAGTGCATTTATAGGCAACCTGGATCGCTCCTTTTCTATCTCTGTTGGATCAACGTTAATTCCCACCGTCTCTCTGAGTAATAATAAAGCGACTTTGAACAGGCCTATTTCCAAGGCAGAGTTGCTTTTGACTCTGAAATCCACGCCCCATAATAAATCTCCTGTTTTGATGGCCTTCCAGTGGAATTTATATCGTCTTTTTTTTTCCATGACTTGCCGATTATTAATGTTCTTTAAAATTTCTTGTTGAAAATGGGATGTTTTATTTCATCTCAAAGAAATGGGTTATTACTTTGCTACTCAAAACGGATCGTGACCAATTTTGTTAAAACTTATCGCCCAATTCTTTATGACAATGACTATAAACTCATGCAAAAAACCATGGCTAATCGACTTAACGGTGGATGCTGCACGATCCTGTGCACAGCGGTCTGACGGGCAGAGAGCGCGCCGCTCTCCCATAGTAATTTGAGCCCACGCAACACAATCAGTCCTTTTTTTCGCGACAACGAGGCGAATTTTATGCGACTTACGCAACGCAGCAAATATTGCGTAATAAAATATATTGGTAATTTCATGTGCGCCCCCCAAATTAAAAAAAACAAAAGGTGCCTGCGCTATTCTTCCATCGCCTCTCTCGACCATTAGCGCGGAGGAACCAGCGATATATTGCATTGAATGCGCTCCTCTTACGCTACCGATACGCTTGCGGAACTCTCGGTGATGGTGTGAGGAGTAAAGCAAATTACGCGTTTTCGCAGAAACAATACGAACGAAAATAGAGTTTGACACTTTGTTTGTCAACATTTGCGGGAATAACGAAAAAAGTAAGCCGGTGAACCCAATCTTTTATTTATTTTTGGGCCCGCATATGTTTGGGACCCTGACATAATAACAATTCGAAAAAATTCCGGAAGCGTTTTCTTGCTGTGATTGATTTTTACACATATTTTAACATTCCCATAAAAACGGTGTACAAATTTTGCCAAAAACATGCGTTTTTATAACGTAAATATCTCGGAGAACGAAGTCAGAACCCCATCTTTTCTTAACTTTCAAGTTTTGAATCAGCACCAATGAAATCCCATTTATCAAATTTTAAAGACAATTCCAGGATGATTTCGATCGTGCAGCATCCACTTTAAACCTTCTGAGGGCGTATTAATGGACGATCAAACTGGGTTTCATGAAGGGTCGAAATATGTGTTGTAACATCATACTATTTATTGATCTATGAGATGCTGAAATTAAGAAATTACCAGGGTCAATGTCTGCTAGACATCGAAAAGGCATTTGATAGTGTTGAACACGGTTTTCTCTTGGAGGTTCTAAACCGATTCAATCTTGGTGATAATTTTATTCAATGGGTCCAAACTTTTTATAATGAAAGAAAAGTTTATGTTATAAATAATGGGGTTCTCTTATGTAGTCCTATTAGTATGTCTCGTGGATATTTCAAGGGCTGCCTATATCACCTTGTTTTAGTCTTTTGGCGATGGAAAGTCTATGCTCTTGTTGTTAGGATGTATTAAAGTGGGCAACACTGAAAAAAGATTAATGTGCTGGCAGATCATACCACATGATTTGTTACCTGAAGATTTGTGATCTTTTCAGATGCCGCTTTTTAGGCACTCTGATAAGTTTGCTAGTTTTCAGGTGGCAAGATAAATTGTCCAAGTCTGAAGCTATTCATATCGGTAGTTTGAAAAATACTATTTTTTCCATTTCATGATGCAGGTCCTTAAGTCTTATAGGCTGCAATCCAACACTTTAAAACATTTAGTATAACTTTTCTCTAACGTAATCCCTTTTTATTATGAGCTTAAGTTTATCCCAATCCCCACCTTAGTCAGATTGACAAACCCCAACCTTTGACTGCTGGAACACAAGGATTTACTATTTTAATCTGGGTAAAAAATACTGTCAATAATAAGTCCTTGTGTTACCATCACCTTCTTTATCTTTTTTTGGTTCTTTGGGTATTATATCCCTAAGACCTTCTTCAGAAGTTGAATCAATCCTTTTTACCAGTTTCATTTGGGACAGGTGTATGACAGGTCCAAACGGGATATTTATGTAAATGATTATGAAAATAATGGTGGGCCTTCTATGAGTGACCCACTTTGGTTTTTTCCTCAGGCTCAAAGTTTATTTGGGTTACACCGCTGCTTGATCCTGATGACTATTCCATTTTTGGAAACATTAGAAATTGTATTTTGGAAGATTTTCAATCACCCTGACTGAACAGTTTTTTGTTTGATGTCCGATGCTCCTGATTCTGTTTTGAATACGCTTTCTCATTGTCAGCTTATTTAAAGTATTAAATTTGGTATTTATACCAAAACAAAATCAGGAGAAATATAGGTGGTCCTATTTTCAAACCTTCAAGACCCAATTTGGTGGAACCAAAATGTTCGTTTGAAAACAAAAAAATTCTTTTTCTATCCATTTTGGGATGAAAAGGGGAATTCATTGTATCTCTGATCTTTTCCTTGTTCAATAATTTTGTTAAACTTTCGAATTTTAGTTATTGAATTTGATATTCCCATTAGTGAGAAGGAATGGAAGTATAACTCTTTTAAATGATTGGTATATAATTTGGACTGGTATTCAAAACCCCAGAATATTCAGAAAAAAGTTTTTGAAAAAAATCTCAGCTCTCTTGTGGGTAAGGAAAAGTCCCCAAAGCAGTTTAAACTCATTTTGAGGACCAGGCCCATTTTTGGTTGCAATAAATGGGCTGATTCTCTAGATGTCATTGAGGAATTGGAGTGGAATCACATTCATAATGCTAAACTTCCAAATCACTATTGGAACCCAGTTACGTTTGTTTTATTTTAAGAGCTTTTCCATCGAGCAATATGCACCAATCAATTTCTCCATAAATGGGTAGAACCAATTCACCTAATTGTTACTTTTGTAATAAATTTCCTGAAACCATTCTTCATATTTTTTTTGTGAATGTGATAAAGTCTCCCCTCTGTGGGATGATCTGTTTTTGTTTTTTTTATTAATTATTGTTTCAGGGATTCCCGTCATTTTTCTCTCAATTTTGAAAAATTGTTTGGTGTCAAGACTTACCCGAGCACAACAGCTGTATCAATTTTTTTGTTTGTGCTTGAAAATTCTATATTACTAATTCCAACAATTAAATCCGAATTTTGTTGCTTTTTTAAATTTAGTCAAAATTAAAAGAATAGTGAATATAATTTGCTGAATTAAGGGAAGTAGAGAGCATTTTAAAATGACCCTTGTACTTTGAAACCACCTGATAATGCTTAATTTTTCCAAACATTTTTTTTTTTTCTGTCGTGTTTAATGGGGTTCTGTATAGGGCCAATGCACCTGATGTAGTGCTGTGGGTGGGTGCTATGGGTATAGGTGGAATCATCTTTACTGTGAGTTGTGTATGTTGTATGATTGATGTTTGGTATGGCATGAGTGTGAGTGAGTTCTTGTTTTTCGTCCTTAGTCCTGTTTTGTTTTGGTAGTTTATATCGTGTTTTTGTCATATTTCAAAAAAAAACCTGTACAATAGGTCTCATACATAGTATCTAGTCTGTATTTTATACTCTTGTCACTGTATACTTGTACAAAGTGATTTCTGTCTAAGAATAGAGGGGTTTGGTGGACCAATGATGTTATAGTCTTCTCCTTTTTCTTTCTACCAAACTAAGTACATGTAATAAAAACGATAAAAAAAGTTTGAGCCAAATACCTATGGTTTCGAAGAAAAGGCTTGTCAAAGTGTTTTTCAGAAGGGGGAGGCGGAGAACAAGAAAACGCAAGAACCATAAAGATACAATAACCCAGTCATGCTAGGCAATAATTTTATAAATAAGAATTTTCAAGGATATCTTTGAATGACAACACGAATTGTCAAGATCACGAATGGCGCCTAAGATATATAAATTAATAAACTAAAAAACAAAAGTATGAAAATAGTGTGGCTCAGTGAAACAAAACCGCAACAACAAATCGGTTACTACCCTTGTTAATCAGTTATGAGTTAATAACTCTGTAGTTTTGGGTCTAAAATTAGACTCAAGATTAGGACCGGTTCAACTCAAACTGTGTAAGTTACCCAATACGTACTATCTGAAACTCACTCGCAGGTCCTCGGTCCTAACGCACTAAAAGGTAAAACACTTGAAATGATATGCAAGCCGTCCACCCAATCTTCTTAACAGTGTAACCTGGTATTATGTATAAGTTTATCAAGGCTCCTAATCCACTCTTGCTGTTGACCTTCGTTGTATATACCAAATTGTAATCCACTTCTTGTCTTCCGCCCTCCAACATGGTGGATCCATGAACAATGTCCCTCTCGTTGTTGCCAATATCAGACCGCCCCGGGTTACCAGGTGATCCCTGCAAAAAAGAATAATATAGGAAATCACAGTATTTCATTGACAGTGCAATAACGGCTATATTAATATAATAAATACTAGGCAAACTGTGCGAGTATTTAAAAGATACATTATGAATAGAATAACTTCTCTTGCAATGCAATGTAATCGCATATTTGTTGTGTTTTCTGTGTTTGCAAAAAACGAGTGCGGCCAATGGGAAAGATTCTTCAAAATTTTCATTTTACTCACAACTTTCTTATCGCACTATATTATACTAAGGTATGCTTATTTATGTCCCGATGTAGTCATTGGTTTTAGAAAGTCATAACTAGAGCTATGCGTTTTGCAAAACGGCTTGTATTGTATTTCCTTTCCTAACATCTGCATCATTTTAACATGGTTCAAGTTAACTACTTTCACTCACTGACCCCTCACATGGAAAAAGGGATTCCCAATCTTATAAAAGTCACTACCAGTACGGTCTTTTAATCGTAGTGTCATGAACAAAAAAGACTACCATTTCCTCTCTTGCGTGTCCTCACAATCACCCTTTTTCCTCCCTTGCGAGCGTCCTGGAACCAAGTTAACATAAACATGGCAAAGGAAAATTAGACATTTTCCCAGTTCAGTATGTTGTGTTTTGTTTGCTTGTTTGTTTGTTTTTCAAAACAATGGCCTGGAAAATAATCATCAAGAACATAGATCGTTTTCTTCTTAAACCATATAAAAGTTCTCGTTCACATCACACCATGATCAACAATTCTATACCTCTGGCTGCCCATTATTGAACATGCGCAATTCTATTGGTCGTTGTGTTTACTGCCCATTATTCTGGCAATAATGGGTTCGCAAAAGTCCTTTCTTATTACATCAATATGTTTTTTAGGGTAATAGAATACAAATAAAGGGTTTGCAGTATCCTTCTACGGTCTTAAAACGGGCTCATAATGTATCCTCTGCGGGGCCGGAAAAACTTTAAAATAATGGGCTGCGCCTCACCCCTTATTTAGTTTTTCCGACCCATTCGACACAGTATTCGCCCCATAAATGATACTGATCACCCTTTATAATTGAGCCGATTTAATGGCGAAAAGTGCTCTAAAAATCGGCGGAGGTGGCAAAGTCGCGTACTACAAGCTAATTTTGGTATTTTGGAAGTATGAGTGCTGACAACATCTTAAACCAATTACCATAATCCCTTTGGGGGACTATATTGTAATGCGGTCTTCCAAAAATGGCCGCCATTTTGTGTGTTTAGTAAAATCGTTTTAATACTCTCTTAAATTAATCGCTATTGACACCTTTTAAATAAACTAATTGTTCATCAATTTTGATAATGTAGCACTCCTTATATTCACACATGATCACTTACAATAGT
>JAMKCH010049280.1:0-11431 GCA_023653785.1 Ophioderma brevispina | reverse complement strand
GGCTAAAAAGTTCCACACAACATTAACTTGAAGGTCTTGAGATACTCATATTACAGATTTTTTTTGTCTGCGCACAGGTTAGACAAAAAGTAGTTTTTTGTGATTTGTTTTGGTGAAAGCAAATCATGGAAATTAAATTATTCTGTGTTGAAGTTAAAACATGCATGGATTGCAGACAATAATTGTGAAGTCCCAGTTTTAAAAGATTGATAAAATATTGCCATGCTTAGTCGTTATCGGTTCATAGGTTATTTTTCCTTTTCTATAATGACACCATGAATGCCATGTAATGTGCCCACGTCCAAAAGCCAAATTATAAATTCAGGTCATTGCAATTATGATACAAACCTTGACACACTTTAAACACAGAACAGACACGAGCCTCCGATTGTGCAATATTCTCCCCAATTGAAACCTAGAAATACCCTAGCATTTTCTTTTCTATCGAATTCATCTAACAAATCAAAAATATCCGCTCAAAGCGTGCTTCTTCGCTTAATAGACGCCGGCCAACGGACCAAAATATTACTTTTGACGGCGTTGTGTGTTACAAAGGTCCAACCTAGGGGATTCATACCCCCATGGGATGTACATCAACGTATGGGGTGTTGGCCTTCTACATTTTTATTTTAGGGTAAAAAAAGGGCCAAAAAAGGTCCAAAATGTCAAAAATAGGTAAATCGTCAAAATGAATTCCTTTTCAATAATCTATAGAACCGGTCAAATTTACCTTAAATGAGTCATTTTAAGTTGAATATATGGAGGCCTTCCAATTTATAAATTTGGGGGTCAAAATGGCAAAAGGTCAAAATTGTCCAAAATAGGTAAACAATCGAAAAGGTATTCCTTTCGTGAAATGTCTATCAGAACATGTCCATTTACCTTCAGGAGGTCATATTTAACTGGATAAAAATGGAATCCATTCAATTTTAAATTTTGTGGTCAAAATGGCCCAAACAGCGTAAAATTGTCCAAAAATAGGTAAATCAGTCGAATACAGTCATTTCTTAAATAATCGATTATAACATGTCCATGCACATTCAAATGAGTCATATTAAGTGGATAAAAATGGAAGTCCCATTCCGATTATAGATTTTGGGGGTAAATTGCAAAAAAAAACCAAAAATGTGCAAAAATGGATACCTCAGTCCAAATTACCGTTGTTTCACAAACATTTTCAAGGAAAAATTTGCGTTATATCTCAAGGAAACGTCAATAAGTACCTTAGTGCTTGTCCATTCTATTTTTCATATTTTTAGATCAAAATGACCAAAATATCAAAATGCCACAAATGGTTAAATCACTTACATCCAAAGGTTTCATAATAAGTGGATAGAACAGCTATTGGGCTTAATTGAACAAATTTGTGGTTGAAATGACCAAGGTGATATAAGTGTTTTGCCGTTTCATCAGGTGAAAAGAGTGCTAGCCATTAACTTTACAAAGTGGAATAAATGGGAAGAAATTCATCCAAAAACTGATCAAATCAATTAAAATGGTGAAATAACGAATGTATTCACTGTCCTCCGTGACATATGTCTTCTTTTTTGCCACGGTAGGTCAAAAGAAGATATGCGGTTACATGACACCCAATGGTAAAGAGACTGATAGCCAGTCAGAGATTACGGAGCCGAAAATTATAGAAATCAACTAAAATGGAAAAAACCCAATTGTAAAGAAGTGTGGCTTTATCCAACATTTTTAAATTAGTACCCTGTGAAATTTATTAGATTTGTATTGCATATAAATAGTTGTTAGGGCCAGGGGTTGATTTTTCTGGACTCGGAGGCTAATTTAAATAGGCAAAATTACCTTTTATGTCAGCTGAAAATTACCTTTTTATGATTTTTAAACTACATCTGAATATTGTAAAATATATTTCTTAGGGCTAAAATTGGAATAGCCAACTCCCCCCTAGATATTTAATAAAAAATCAATGAAACTAATATATGTTCTTGAAATTATTAGTCACATTCTGTTGAACACAAATTACGAAACCACATGTGATAAATCAGTTATACTTGATTTGATATGACAAGTTGCATATTTGTTCCTAATCTGGTTTAAGTTGGGGAAATTGTTAAATAATTCATTCTAAGAGAATTAATCTAGGCTACTCATAAAAAGGGGCTCTGTAATTTTAGTAGTTATACACAGTGATTCAATTCAAGGGTCTAAGCGTAGGCGGCTCTTGTTTTATATTTGGACCTGAGTTTGATCCATATTAACAGCCAAAAAAATACCCATCAATTTTCGTACCGTTCTAATGCTGAGCCTAATACACGAGAACCCTTTACATTATTTTGCTCTACCATGTCGGAGACATTACATTTTGGACCATTTAAACCGTAACTGAATATGCTGAAATTTGGGACAGTGACTGTTTTCCCATTAGGAGTATGGCTTTACAAAAATGCTCATTCTGAGCCGTTGATTAAAACCTAACAAAATAAAAAAACACTCAACCGCGATTAAAACCGCTTTAATGTGAAAAAATATGGTGGTTTTTTGCTTAATTTGCATAAAGCCAAAATGCGTTCTTTAAGTAATTTGATCATTCGTGTATCCATAGCACTACGAGTAAACGTAAAAGGGCATTAATAATAACATTATAAACAAACTTTGATTTACTTAAGTTCTTTGTCCCCTCCCTAGGAAAATGCATTATAAGGGCCAACTCATTGTAAACTTTAATGTACGATGGTGACGCGGAATTAGACTGATTAACAATTTTGACAAGTCGGCAATAGAGCTTTGATGTTGTGACACATATTAACCATAAAATTGAGATGCACAATCTTGAGTTCATTTGATCCTTAGCCCAATGTGACTACAAATGGGTAATTGGATACCCAATCCATCTAGTATTTAACTTGAAGCAATTAATATTCTTATAAGTTTTTATCGAAGAGGCCATTATGCCTACTTACCATACTTGGACCCCTTTTTTAACCTTTTTGACCATTTTGACCCCCAAAAATGTTGTTAATTGAAATGGCTAGAAACGGTATTCCACATATAGTGAAGTAAGTTTCTCAGGTGGGGTAAAATGCCAGAGCTTTGGCAAAAAAGCTCCGAGTAAGCATTTTCTCATCCGTTCCATCATAATTTTAGCGAAAAAAATTTGAAAGTAGCACCTGCACCGGGTTTAGGGTATATGCCGCAAAGTCGAAGGGTAGGGGGTGGTTGCCACCCAAGAGTATTTTATGGTACATTTCTGAATTATTACTGCAAAGTTATGTAAAACTAGTCAATTGCCCTCATTTAGGGACAAAAATCAGACTTTTTCGCCATTTTCTAGAAAATCCAATGGCCGATCCGTGGACTTTATGACGTCATGTGACCGCCATACTAGGTCGTAGTACTTGTTGGTAGTCCATGTATCAAAAACCCATAAAATCAGGTGCTTATAAAATTTTTGAGCCCCCCCCCCCTGGTAATCCATTGTACAAAAAAGGATTGTATAGAGATGAGAGTATTTTGAGAAAAGATGTTTGGACTAATTATTAGGTTTTGACAAATATTTGAAACTTGGTGGACCATTTTGACCCTACAAAGTGTCCATTGACATGGCTAGCACTCTATTCAATTAATTTAGTTCTTTGGATGGTAAAAAACTGTACATGTTCCCTGAGATGTTGAGGAAAGGAGCATATGACTAATTTATGGTTTTGGACAATTTTGCTGTCTTTTTTGGCACAAATTGGACCCCAGAATATGTAAATGAATGCTATAGCAAAAAACTCAATCCGGTTCATTTGTTTCACTTGGATGTACACCCACATGTTCTAATGAAAATTTGAGAAAGAAGGGAAAAGTATGATTGATTTACCTATGTTTGGACTATTGTGACCCTTTTTGGCCATTTTTTTACCCAAAAATTAAAAAGATTAGAATGGACAACACCCCATACGCTCTTGTTGTCCCATGAGGATGCGAATCCACATGGTTGGATGTGGTAAACAAATTACGCCACGTCAAAAAAACTTTTTCTGAGCACTTTTGCCTCAATGGACGGCCGTCTATAATGATACGGAGCTTTGCTAGAACGAGATGTCCAAGAAAAAACTATGGCGAAACAGGTCAACCTCGCCTATAATGCCGGTATGCGTATCTACCTACCCACTGAGACCACCTAGTTTCAACGGAAATCAATAGTCTACGGAATAAAGGTCATACATGCTACTGCTTATTGCAACTATATAAAATAACCTTAAGTAGCGCAAAATACGCATACCGGTTTGTAGAAGTAATTATAGTCCGGGCGTACTCATAGACCTGGAACATGGTGAACAATAGGGCACTCATTCAGTTGACTCTTCACGCAAACATTAGTTTCACGCTTGTTTCCGTTATCGTCTATGAGCTCCCGCCGCCACTATATCGACTTTCACACCGGAATAGAGGCCCGTTAACTGATTGGCCAAAACTAATGCGAACACCACTCTAGCAGCCAATCGACTGCACCAAAAAGGTTTATATTTTCGGCCTTAAATAAGTTAGTTAAACCAACCGTTTAAATCCGGTTTGTCCCCAATAACGGGGGTGGCCGGATTCCACCTCAGAGAGCTCACCAATCTTGCTGTGTGAGGATTGTTGTGAAGCAAATTGATAATTGACCGGATGCCTTCCTTACGCCAATCAACAGTTTCGGCGGTGGGCCTAGCCTGGGCAACATGCCACCATGCAAGGAGCATGGCTGGATGGCCCAAACTAGTCTCCAGAAGCTGACGCCCTTGTAGGTAGATTCTTCTTTTTCATTCTACAAAGGGAACCAGCTACCCTACTCATCAGATTTCCTTAGAAACCTGATGGGGGGGTGACGGTTTATCCGCCGCCAACTCGGCCCTGAGTGAACAGGTAGTATGGTTACCAGGATGACCAGTAACATTGTAAAAAATCATATATATTTATGAGTGATGGACTTGTCCTCGCCCACATATTGACATCTCATCTGGATTCAGTATATCCCCGACCGCCTCACGACTTGAAATTTTAATTCAATAAATATATATTTCAATTGTTAGTTGCCTTTCCAAAAAATGACGATATGTCTAACTATCCAGGGAATAAGCTTAGCATCAAGTTATGTGAGTAACGTTTTGAAAACTCTTTCTTAAGGTCCCAGGAAATGCGATGATAAACCCAGTCCAAATCTTATGGGACATTACATTCCACGAAACGGGGCCAGAAAAAGAATACATACCTGCCATTATTAGTGAAACTATTGATTTTCAGTCAGTGTCATAAATAGATCACACCAGTCCCTGAGAATTTTCTTTACTCTGTGAAAAATCCATAGGCCACAATGAAGTCATCACCAACCCAAATAGTGAATGCTTTCTGGTCCCTCCTTGTAGACTTGGCACCAACAACATCCATTCTATTTGCATTTTCATGGGGCCTTTAAAGACATCCATGTGTAAGTTTTCGTTTGCAATTTCTTCTTGCACACAGGTGGACGCCAATGAATTTTTACTCCTGGGTACATTAAGGATATTTGAGCTATATTAATTAGATTTAGAGCAGTCAATATTTGGCCCCCATAGTAACTTTACCCCTCTCGGGTCCCGGCAGATTTATATTTGCAAAAGTTTATTTTTCTCCGAATTTTCCCGTGTTCAGATATTGGTATTCTCATTCGTTTGATCAATACCTTCTGGGCTGCGGTCTATTATGGCTTTCTTTATAGATTGAAATTCTTATGTGAAAACCCCCCAAATCTCACACCTGGATGCTAAATAGTGGAATAATCGTATCCCTAGAAGTCAGGAACTTGCATTGAGTTCAGATCGCTTTTTCTGTGTTATCTTTTACCACAGAATTTCCGGTTAAGCAGCAGCTCCAAAGATCTGTATAAGAAAACTATATCAATAAAACGGTTATTCAATACAATTTTCACACCTACATATTCTGTGTCCACCTTTATGGAAAAAAGTAATTTGGTTTTAGGGAACATTAACATTTATTTCCCATGCATGGCACACTTTCTGAGGTGTAGGCAATATTTTTTTTACTTAAACATAATCATGCCGGCGATAATAGCAAAGAAAATGATAAAATTAGCGCAATAATTTTTGAAGCATAATAACTTGAGTATCGGAATAAGCATGCAACATTGCATAAGTTTAGACAGAAATTTAGAGCAAGCGGAATGAAAAAAGGCCAAATTTAAATTGGATGCGCATCATTCAAACTTATTTTAGACCCCTTACACAGTTAATAATAGCGAGTGCGGAAACCCATAAACGTCTTACAATTCCACCGAATCCGGTAAGGGGTGGCTTCACAGCTTTCCGGTTGGACCGTGTTCTCACAATTAAACGCGGTTCAACTGCCGGTCAATCGACGGTTAAAGCAGCCTCGAATACATTGCAAAATTCTACAATACACTGCCAGTTCTGTGTGTGTGCCGAGTTTTACGTGCAGATTCGATTTACATGGAAGAACTTCGTAAGTTTGTATGTTAATATAACAATGAGGCCACTGGAGCACCCGCGATACAGATTTTTGTGTTTTAGTTCCTAACTTCCAATACGTTAGGCCGGGGAAGATAGTTACAAACTTTAACTGTTTTTTTTGGAAAACTTTAAAAAAATTTGGTATGTTTTTCAACAGATTTGAAGGAAATTGACCACTGTGTAATCTTTGTCTAAAATACCTCTTTAAGGACCACTGTAGCACGTGAAGATCTATCCGTGATCACCCGAAATTTTTGAAATGTGCATAATAGTTTAAAAGTGAGGGATAAGTCGTAGAATATCATAAGTTATTGTAAAGCAACTGAAAAAAGTGGCAGAAAGGGAAGAAAACAGCAGCGCTCAAAGATATGGATCTACAATGAATCACGAGTTACAGCAAGCGTCCGTACGGATAGTAATCACTTAAATGTCTTTATTTTATTCTTATTAGGTTGTCTTCAATCTTACCACTTGTAGGGTATGGTTAGGATACCTATATTGTTTGTTACAGATATTGAAGAACTTATTGTGATGGCTGTTTCGATTTTGTTTTAGTTTAGCGAATTACTGATGGTGCCTTTAACGGGCCATTGATAATCCCGTTTCAGGAGCCCCTGTCAGGCTGTTAAAGAATCAATCAAACCTTTGTAGTCGATACCCTCACCTCTTCCTCCCCTCTGCCTCCCTCCCCCATTTTTCTTCTTACTCGATGTGTTACAACTGTCTGCTAGCTTCCGGGCTTTTAAAACCTCAGATTCAATGAGGATGTCTATGAATATAAAACAAAAATGTGCAAGATTACGAAATGTACTTTGAATCTCGCTAACTCGGTACTAGTATGGCGGTTAATATTATTAAATGACAAGTGTTATATTTTAGTCAACAGTTCTTTCATCTTGTAAAGATTCAAAAGCTGTCGGGTTGTCCTTTGAAATAGTATAGAAGAAATTTGCAAATGACTGCAAACATACTTTGCCTGCATTCGTAATCGGCAGATAAGCTAACAGGTAGATGGTAACCAATATTCACAATAAAATTTAGTCATCGGTTGTAGCTCCTGTTTTAGTCTTTAATTTACTACCTGAGGTGTTTCTAGAAGTTTCCTTGTTTCAATTGCTTTATGTTTAGCTATGAATGACTATCATCAGACCGTTATTTTTCCCGAAAGAGGCCAGAGACCACTTTCGGAAAAAAAATAACGGTCTGATGAATTATCCATATGGTTAATAACGGTCTATGACCACTTCCGTAACTATTAATGGACCGTTGAACAAAAGAAGCACAATGGATACTGATGAAAAGAAAATGGCAAGACGTATACAGGCGTATCAATTGAAAAAAAAAAAAAAAACTTCTCCCCAATTTGTGTGGGTAATTGTGTAAAATTACATCAAAACTAATTAATGACATATCTCCTCTGCCAAACGTAGGAATTTGTTCATGTGCGGTCATGGAGAGCCGATTAATCATTATTTTTGCACAATGGGACAAAGTGAGCTTGGGAATCAAAGTTTCAAGTAATGCTAACACAATCACATTCAATTTTCCCTCTCTTCTCACTCCAGTAATGCAAGTGAATGGGATTTGTATTGAAAACTTGGTCCCATTTTGCAAAACAAACAATGATTAATAGGTGATCCATGACCGCGCATGAATAAAAAAACCTATCAGTGGAAAGAGGGGAATTTGTGACTTAAGATGGCACAACTAGTTAAAGTTTGTATAATTTTACACAAAGTACCGCAAAAATTGGGAAGAGTTTTTTTGCGTTTTTTTATTGATAGCGCCCTGTATAGTAGATTCACGTTCTCAGTGCATCATTCGCGTTAGTCTTCTTTATTATCGTGTCCAAACACGTGTGGTTCTAAAATATGATCTAGCAAGATGGTACAGCGTCTGGCTGCTTCACTGAACAGAAGGTCCTTGTTGTGCATTGTGCTCCAGCAGTGGGAAGGCCAAGATATGTTCCAGGTCTGTGGTGCTGTTCCAACCCACAGGTAGTGTCGGATCTGCTTCCAGGTAGGCCCCACTTCTGCAGGAAACCTTAGATCGGCCAGTTCTGGTTCTCAATCTGTTGAGCATCACCATTCAGCCCAGGTGGAGTCAGTTCCAGGTGGGGATGCTCACCAGGTTCCAATACATAGATGTTACCTGGTTGATGGAAAGTATTTCTTCCACAAGGCGGACTTCTCTTCAGCTCTCTTCAGACTGTTTCAAGAGGTGGGACTTTGCTTAAGAAACTCTTCTTTGAATTTAAGGCGGTTGGCAACAGGTAGCGGTACAGACATAGGGGCTTCACATAGATACTTGGCAGCTACGCTCTTGCATGCTCGCTACGTACGACGGATGTCTGTTGGAGCTATTCCTGCTAGGATGTAACAAGGTTCCGTTGGTGTTGGACGGAGGCATCTGTGATAAGCCGCAGGAGGCATTAACGCTGAATCAAGCTTCCTTGGCATGGTTGATCAGGCAAGCATACTCTGCCACAGTGCCGTTGATCTTAGGGTATTGGGCTAGCACCACATCCTTGTGCAGTTAGTTGTTCAAGATTGTATTGTAAACATTTCAGCTTGTAAAAAACAGTGGTAATTCGCATAGAGGACTCTTCCAATTCCAAAAGTTATTTTGAATAACAAAAGTTTATGAGAATAAAGTGCATTCATTCTTTTCGTACGGCCAGAGACACAGTTCACTCTCTGCATGGTTTTTACGACAAGGGCTGTGACTTTCTCAAGGCTGTACCCATCAAACGTGAATTGATTCGCAGAAAAAATTGAAAAGAGAGATGTAGGGGGTTTTGTCGGGGTTTCTCTCGGCTATCGAATCACCAACTTGCATGGGTGGTAGGGCCACGGCCATAAACATTTTTAAATATTTTTGTGGTAATGTTCAATGTAACTTAATGTAATAAACATGAACCATAGGCCTATAGAGGGTTAATATTTTATGTATTAAAACATTGCAGACACGGCAAACCGTTTAACCCGTAATGGATATTAAAACTCATATTGGAGACGATAACATAATTGTGATATACGGATTGAGCAAGTTTGTGATGAATACTGCCTACTGTAAATTCAAGTACCATATTGGAATAAACATAATTTTGTTAACTTCATGGCCTTCATCTACATGATCTAAGGAGATGGAATATTCTAATTGCCGATTTGGACATGCACGCATAATCTACTATAGAAGATGACGGTTATTTGCCGGTATACGTACTAGTGTGGTTTGGTATGGCAATGAAACAGTTCCCGTAGGATATGGGGGCTAAAGTTGATTTTCGTGATGTTTTTCATTCAATCGGGACAAGGCAGTCAGAAAATGATGGGGCAAATTTTGACTTTTTGGCTGCACCCCTTCCTCAAGAGGGGAAAATGTTAATCCAGGGAAAAATTTAAAATCGAGTCAAATTGTGGTTTAATGTAAATTAACATGTCGTCTCTACAAGGATTAGAAAAAGTATATATTTGCCTAGGTTCCGACCTTTAATTTAAGCGCTAGCCCATAATGGTTGAAGGTTATCCTGGGGTAAAATTACCCAATGTCAGATTTTGTTGAACTGGTGCTAGTTTGTTGTATTGTACTCACAGGATTCAAAATGTATTATTTACAGTGCGTGACATTTGTTTGGCTATTACATAGAAAAACCAAAATGTCGTAAGGGTCTACATGGTCTATGGGGTCACAAACTCCCTGGGATGTTGCAAATGGTGATATCACCAAATCGTAAAATGCATATCTGTTCAGTATGACACAAGGAATCAATTGACACAACTCTCCAAACAACATAGGGCATTTACCCCAAGGGTGATCTTGAACAATTATGGGGCTATACCGCTTTAACTAAAGGTTTGAACCCCCTTTGTTTTTTTTTTCTTTTTTTTTTTTTTTTTTTTTTTTTTTTTTTTTTCTTTTTTTTTTTTTTTTTTTTTTTTTTTTTCTGGCAAATATACTTTTTCTAATTCATGATGAGGAGACGAAAACGTTATTAGTGATACATTAAACACAATTTGACTCGATTTTAAAATTCTAGGTTGTGCGATCATTTCCCCCCTTGAGAAGGGGGCATGAGTCCGAAAATTTGCACCAATATTTTCTGACAGTGTAGGACCTATGAACCCCAACACGCAAAAAATCATCTTTTGCATGAAAATCCTACGGGAATACACACCGAGACCACACGATCAGTAGTCTAGTGGTAGAAGGGTTTGGTGCGTGCCACCCTGAAATAAACTAATCAATGTCACTATATCAGAAAAAATGCGTAAAACACGATTAGCTATGTTAAAAAATCAAAAAGTGTCCCACGATCATTTATGCAAATTTATGCAAATTAGTATCGCCATTACAGAAAAAATACAATTTTCGATAGATCTCAGCCAATACTGGTGATAAATGAACAAATGAGGTGAATGTGACTTATGTTTAGAGGGTCAAAGATCAAGATGGAACCATTTTGAACATTACCAATGTCCCATGATGACGTAATATGCAAATTAGGGTTGCCATTAGCTAAAAAATACAATTTTCGATATATCTCAACCAATCTGTTGATAAATGAACAAATAAGGCGACTGGACCTATGTTTTGCGGTCAAAGAGCAAGATGGAACCATTTTTGAAAATTACCAGATGTCCCCATGATGACGTATATGCAAATTAGGGTTGCCATTAGCATAAAATACAATTTCGAATATATATCCGCCAATACTGGTGATAAATGGTAAAACAAAATGCGGTCTGCATATATTTCAAGGGTAAAGATCAGATGGAACCATTTTGAAAATTAACAGAGTCCCCATGCTGACGTAATATGCAAATTAGGGGTCGCCATTAGCTAAAAAATACAATTTCAATATATCTCAACCAATATGTTGAATTAATGAACAAATAAGATGACTGGCCCTATGTTTTGTGGTCAAAGTCAAGGTGGAACCATTTGAAATACCAGATCTTCCTTTGTTA
>JAMKCH010049279.1:0-11031 GCA_023653785.1 Ophioderma brevispina | reverse complement strand
AGTACAGAGTCATAGGTTAATTGTAATATTGAGGTGTCCCCAAATACCCTGTAATAAAATGGTCTTTCTCCTGGAATCTTTTAATAACCATTATGAATTTAGAAAATAAGGGTGATGAGTACATTTATGGGTGAATAATGTGTTGGAGGTGGGTAAAACTAAATAATAAGTGATCCAAAACCTCGTGGTACATGTCCAAAACATGTTGAACCAAAGTTTAAACCTAAGATTGTTTAAGGCCAGGTTTCCAAAGTTATGTGGACAATTTTCAAATGTGCTATGAACACTAATTGGGATTTTGTTTTCCAGGCGTTGATCCATTTAGCTTGGTGTTGTTTTAAAAACACTTTCAAAGTAATCTCAGACTAGAATTTCCGGTTCTCCTTCTCGCGTTTCTAGGTTTCGGTTTTGCTGGCTAGTTGGGACTTGGTTGGGGGGGGGGGGCTGGTCAAGTTGTGCATTGCCAGTGGGTTCATGGTGGCGTGTTGTGTGTTCTGTTCAGAACTTAACTCATATCGGTCGCTCTGAGTCCATTGTTATAACTGAGGTTTGCGGAATTTTGTTATGTTGGAATTGAAGCAGACGTTTTCCTGCAAGTTGTTTAGAAGAATTGTTTTTGAATGAGTCAACGAAATCAGATTGTAATTCCGGGGCTGCAGTTTCATGGCGACTTGCAAGTTTTTTAGTTTGAACTTGTTAACTGGAATAAGTTGGACGCATCTATCTTATCTATCTCCAATCATTACAATCACTCAGTAGTAGAGTAATTTTTTACTAGGTGAAAAAGGTGCTTGGTTCCGAACAAAGATCACTAAGGTGCAGGAACAAAAGACTGGTGCAAGTAAAAAGAAGGTCCCTGTTGGCCCTAGCTAGCGGATTGTGAGTGGCGTCAGGCGAATCCGGAAAAAAATCTCCAGTGACTGATCTGAACCCAGTAAAGCTGGTAAGGGTTTTCCAGATGCCGATGACACTTTGGAAAAAGAATGTGCTGGTAAGCAGAATTTCTACAGTGGTCTGTTGTAGCGGTTGGTGGTGGCCCCTAGTATGGTCTGATATATACACACATGCAGGTTTGTAAGGTTAATGGAAGTCCGAATTGAAGCGTAATTTTTTCTTGACAAGTGCTTGGAATATGACACCATGGGTTTACAATAATTAAATTCATTCGCAAACAATTCCTTTCGTTTTTGTTATTTATATTATATTCTTGTTATTTTGAATTTTAATTTATAATGTATATATTTTTTATTCATAGTGGTTTTATTTTGTTTTTAATTATGTAATGTGTATATGTTTTCATTTCTTTTTATTATTTAAGTTTTTATTTTACCTATTTAGTCATCTTTAATTTGGTTTATTTCAAATTTTTATTGTAAACATTTTTATTATAATATTTGTATTTTTCAAAATTTTTGGTTTTTAATTTTGTAATTGTATTTGTTTTTATTATTGGTTTTATGTTTACTTATTTAAAAAAAGTAAAAAATTTTTTTGTTTAGTGTTATAATTTAGTTTATTTTCCATTTTAATGATTTTTATTAATATTTTTGTGTACGGCTTTGATTTGATTAATTTTGGTAAATATTTTTTATTATTCTCCCGTTATGTGTAGTTTCTTACATTTGGCTTGTATTTTTTATTATTTTGTCGTTTTTTCCGCTTCCTTTATTTTTATTTTGTACTGATTTTTAAAAATTTATTTGGTTCCACTATTTCATTTTATATTTCTATTCCTTTTCGGGAAGGCGCCTATATAAATATCTGTAATATTAAAAAAAAAAAAATTTTTTATTTTAACAATTTATTGTTAATGCTATTACTAAGACTAGTGTACACGGATTTGATTTGGTTTTAATTGTTAAATTATTTGTTATTATTTTCTCATCCGTTTATTATTATTTTTTCGTTTTCTTTATTTTTAATTTGTACTGATCTTTTTCTTTATTTCATTCCATTTGTTATTTTATTCATTTTTATTTGTGTTAATTTCTTTTGTTATGCTTTAGGCCTATATGTATGACTTTAGTGATGGTCATATGCGAAAAAAAAAATCTCTGTTACACCCAAACAAAAATGTCTAAAAATACAATTAAACAAAGAAATAATCCCCCCCCCCAAAATCAGCCCAAAGTAGATTTCGAACTCATACCAACAGATCCTATTTTATTAAATCAATGGACAGAGCCACAGAGCCATTGAGGTAAGGTAAACGTTTCAGGCGCTAATTAGCTGTGTAACGTTTCGCTAGTGTTACAGGCGCTGCAACAATGATATCATTGGTTAATTTCGTCAAAAAGCTCTTCCATGTAACCCCCCGCTATTTAGCTTGACACGTCATAGCCCGGGCGCAATATGGAGTGTCCCGGGGGAGTGTCCAGTTAGATTGACCTCGAACTACCCGCTATTACCACGGTGTACTTACCCAACTATCCTACGTTACAAATCGCCTGAGGGGAATCGGGGGAAATCAACCGTCACTAATTTCCTTTTTTGGCAGCAATATTTATTTTCACTACACATATACGCAATTTTAAACAAAATCCGCTCTCTAGAAAGCGCAATTTTCAGATACATCTTTAAAGCAGTGATAGCTGATCTCGTACATACTTCAAAATCCAGTAAACAAAACCAAACTTTCCATTTAAATAAAAACAAACAAATTTTACAAAAAACACCGTTTTTTACCTAAAAAAAATTTAAGCTAAAGAATTACACCAACAATTTCTATGGGGTCAAACATCAGCATGACAGTAATTTGCACGTACCATTTTCACCGGCCGAAATTGAACGACATTTACGGAGATCCGCGAACAAAAACGGCCCCAAAATGGCCCGAGTAAAAGTAACATGCACCACTAGTTGAAGTCCCTGTAAGAGGTAACCAACCACCATGGTTTAACGAAGAAATTTTATCTTTGTGTAAAGACAGGGACTACTACAAAGGTAAGGCACAAAAATCAGCCAGTGCTTCTGACTGGGAGACATACCGCCAGATCAAAAACCAGACTAACAACATGATAAAGCAGGTAAAAGAGTTACTATACTCGGTGTATTACAGAAAACAGGCATGATGGTAAACAGTTGTGGAAGAATATAAAATCAATCCTGCCTTCCAAATCCCATCATGCTATCAAGGAAGTTATTGTTGATGGTAAATCATTTTCTGGTGCACTTGATGTTGCCAACCACTTCAATAATTATTTTGTCAACATTGGCCCAACATTAGCTCAAGCATTTGATAACACAACTGTTCCTAATTGTGCTACTCAAACCAATAATCATCAATTTCAATTTAGCAACATTGACGAGGAGTTTGTATGTAAAGCGCTTTTAAAACTTGGCATAGGTAAAGCCCCAGGTATTGATGGTCTTAGCTCTAGGTTGCTGAGGGCAGGGGCTTGTCAAATAGCCAAGCCTCTGCACTTATATATTATGAATCTTTCTATCTCCACAGCAACAATTCCAGCAGAGTGGAAAACTCGCCATTTTTGAAAACAACAACCTATTTTTAAAGATGGCTCACATACTGATTGTGGTAATTACAGGCCTGTTTCCAAAATCCTTGAGAAAGCTGCCTATGGTCAACTTTACAATTACTTACTGGAAAATCCTCTTCTAACAAACACCCAATCAGGTTTTAGACATTCAACATTGACTGCAGCCATAGATGTACATATTACATACTCAGTAGACATGGACAATGGAGAACTCACTGGGCCGTACAAAATTTTTAGATCTTAAAAAGGCCTTCGACTCTGTTATGACGTCTCGTGGCGCCTAAGGTCAGAAATACCTGTCAAAAAACACAAATAATGAGCCTTGGTGGCACAAGTGATCTGAATGTTATATAAATAAAACGAAATCTTAATGATTTTGTAATTGGTTCAAGAATTTGGTATGTCAAAACTTACATAAATCAAAATTACAACAATACACCAACAATTTATAACTGATACTTAATGTTTCAAAAGAGGCGTTGCAGTCAACAATGATATGTCCTCTTCAGCGAAGACTCCAAAGACAGCACACAAGTTCATCACATAACACTCCTCAGGTAATATATTCCAAGGGAATCTTCTCAGTCCTGAAGGAATCTTGTCCAGCATTCAAGACGACAGTGTTAAATTAAGTCCCTCGACATAAAAAAATCCATCAGTATTTTAGTCCAAGATAATCACCACGATTTCTATCTGTGCACATTTTGGAATCCTATTTTGTTCCCAGCACTTTCGGCTTCAACGACGACAGTAGAATAGTTAACAGAAGCACTCCGCTCACATGGAATTGACAATATAATCCTGAATCCTGGCACTGTTTGGAGCATACATCTACCATTATTTTAGATAAAACTAGCGTATCCATACTGGAAGCTTTGATTCCAACTGGCTGACCTCAAATATATACGACTTCACAACGATCCCAGTCTAAAAATAGTTTTAACCACATAATCATCATAAACCTAACCTTAGCACTAGCTGAACCAATTAAATCCACCTAATTACTTCATCTGAATCACATCACTTTCCATATAATAACTTTGGTGGGGAATTCCCTGATCTTACAATGTTTTTGATAAACAAGTTGCTCAGTTTCTAAGTTTAAGGCACTTCTTGGGGAATTCCCCAGCTCCTTATTGTGCAATTGAAACGTGCCACCTAGCAAAACAACAGGGGTAATTCCCTTTCCCCTCTTCCTCTCCTTTATAGTAAACAAATTACTTAAATAAATAAACAAAATAATTTTTTCTCAAATAAAATTGAGAAAATAATATTTTAAAAGTTTTAATCAGAAAAATGGAGGCTATATAACAACACGTCCACCACAGAGTTCTTATGTAAACATTTTGGTATCACAGGTAACACATTTACCTGGATTCCATTATTATCCAGTAGGAAGCAGTGTAGTGTTGTTAACCACATCCAAATCAGATTACATGAACCATCTCATTTCATATTGGGGGCTTTGATTTATTCATTTTATAACTGCCCTGCCAAATTTAATCTCTTGGAGCAAAATTGTTTTGTATAACCAACGACACAACAATCATTTTTTAAATGCCATAACATAACAGAGTTTAACTTAAAATTCTCAATGATGAGGTGGGGGGGGGGGGGTGGTTTTCCAATTTGCTACAAGGATGTAATAACAAGCTTACTGTAAACAACATCAAAAACACAAGTTATGCTCTTTGTGAGAGGGAAAACAAATATATTGGCCCTTGATGTCTCCTTAACAATGTCAAATGGGAGTCATGTTCCTGTTTTCAAATATCTTGGCCTTGGTTTGAGCCCACACTAAATGGAATGTGCTATTTGATAAATTGCTCTCAAAATTTCTTATAAAAAATGGTTTTCTTTCTTCGACAAATTAGTACATTGACCAATCAACCATGTGTTTGTGGTACAATGCATTGTCCCTTCCTCACTTGATTATTGCAGTCCATCTGGACAAGGTACATCTAATAAGTATGTTAATAGGAACATGTTCTTCAAATCGGTGGCAAAGACTTACTGATAGGGTGCAAGGTTTGTGATAAACATGTTAGTGAAATATTGATGATCTTCAATGGATATGTCCACGAAGGTATTCTATTATTTTAAAACTACTCTCACATATTATGTACAATTGTGGTGCTCCCATCAATATATCTAAAAGTGTTTTTCTTGATAATGAATATTTTAGTTAGTTAGACCCAAGTTTTAAATCCGGTTTTGTCCCCGTAAACGAGGGCGGCCGGATTCACCTCACCTCAGCAATACTGCTGTGTGATGGATTTATTTGGACAAAAGATAATTTGACACAAAGGATGCCCTTCCCTGACGTCAATCCACCACATTGTATTTGCGGTGGGCCTAAGCCTTGGGCAACTTTGCCAAAACATGCAAGGCAGCATGAATGCTGGTGTACCGCCATTAGCTCTCCCAGAGCTGACCCCTTGTAGTAGATATTCTTTTTTTCATTCTACCAGGGTAGCCAACTACCCTCCTCATCAGATTCCTTGCACTTATCCGATGGGGGAGTCGGTTAGCCGCCGAGACTCGGGCCCTGGGACAGGTAGTACTGGTTTACCAGGATACAGTAGCAGGTCTCCAAAGAAAACCCTGACCTGCTTTGAATACCCCAGTATTACCACAAGATCTCAAAGTTCGAATAACATCTACATCAAACATAGTAAAACGGAATGGGGTGTGCAAACTTTCAAGAACTCAGGGGCTAAGGTGTGGAACAATCTTCCAAACCAAGTTAAGGATTCACCTAGTAGTCAAATATTTAAAAGAAATTGCACACATCTCATTTAATTCAGCTGTGTCTATGTACAACATGATTTTATTTTCCTTTTTCTTTATTGAGGGCATCCTGCACCTGGGGGCTTGCAGGGGGAGGAGGGGGGGGAGGGGGAGGGAAGGGGGAACGGAGGGTAAGCGGAGGGTGGGGGGGAAGGGAGGGGTGGTCATGGGGGGGGAGGGGATGGGCGGGGGGTGGGCAGGGGGGGGGAAGGGTGTGGGGGGTGTGTGATTGTATTGGAGTGTGAGTGTATGGGTGTGTGCAGTGTGGGGGCACAAGGTGGAATGGTGTGTGTGTATGGAGGTAGTTTCAAGTGGTTGGATGGGTTGGTTATGGTGTTGTAAGCTGGGTGTGGTTTTTTTAACAAATACCCTTACTGTGGTCAACATACCTGTACTTCACAAGGTTGCTATACTAGGGGTTTCTTTTTTTGCATATCATGAAAATGCTTGTTGTTCTTACACTTTTTTCCGCTACTTTTTATACTTAAGTACTGACAATGTGTTTTGTACAGTTCGGCACTGCAAGCAATGGGGATTGATTCAAAACACCCTCTTGGTGGGCGTATATTCATTATTTGATGACCTGATCCACTGGTATCATATTTAATAATTAGGTGTATATATCAATGCACACTTGACACAAGTGAATGCACAGAGATACTTTTTAAGTTTTGACAATGTTGGTAACGGGAGCTTAATATGAAATACTTTAACATTTTTCTTTTCACTCAGCCTTCTGTAGCCATTGATGCAAAAATATTGCTGGGTAAAGTGGATGTCTATGGTAGGTCTGAAAATAGACCACTTGGCAAAGTGCTGATGACACAACACAAATACGTGAATCATATGGATTTGTTTAATTTTTGTTTGACTGTTTCAATCCAATACCAAACAGCCAAGACAAAAATTGGACAAGACGCCCACACATGGGTGTTTCCATGGTAAAGATACCTAAAATGTAATATTGTGTTAAAAATTCAAAGCTGATTAATTTTGTTAATGCTGAACTCTATTGGTAAAGAGATCATTGAGAAAACTATTATTTCGTAAACTCATGTTTTGAAAAAATTCCCACAGTGGGCCTGTGCAGGAAATGTTAACAAGGCAGACCGTTTGACACACTGTTACAACCCTTATGAACTGCGGCTATATATGAGAAAGTATGAAGTATACATTGCTAGAATTGAACCCCAAGTTAGAATATTACCATTAGTACAAGATGAAATGGAAGCAATAGCAGCTCGATTTCTTATGCAAAGAGAAACACTCGTGATTTTTTTCAATTTTGGAGTGGGCCCATGAAGTCTTCTTTCAGGTTTACAAACAAAACTTGTGAATATTAGTCATACCACTATTTTTAGAATCAATACTTGAAAGTTACAAACTTTTATCCCAAGAAAGTGACCATAGGGTAACATAATAATAGTAATATAATAAAAAGGTGTCTATAACCACAAAACAACAAATATTTCACATTTTATCTATCCTTAACGATACCATTAAACTTATGTTGAAAATTTATATAAATCAGTATTCCAATCCTTCAAAATTGTACAATGGAATTCTGCAGGTGATAGGTACCGTTCTATGGAACACCCAAACATACAAACAAACAATACAAAATTACACCGTGTCCAAAATATCTCAAAACAGTTCTTGGACTTTGACACTCTTTGTATTAACCATGCAAAAAAAAAGTGGTAAACCATTTGGTTTATGACAAATCTACCAGACAGTGGCCTAATCCCATTCAAAATTACACTTAAAATAAACAGTGATGATAATAAGGGACTTCATGGCTCCAAAACTGGAGGAGTAGATCCGAAAATTTTGTTCTATGGCGGCTATTTCATCTGATCAATGATAATTGGGCCAATAGTGGGAAGGCTCTATTTAGTGTTCACCTGTGTATCCTTATGCACACTATTTAAAAGATCGCCCAAATGGGCATTAGTTGTAATCCACGCTGTCGTGTTGTGTTCTCGTAACGTATTTGTCTGCCGAGCTTTGTACCATTTAAGCTAAACCTAAACACAACATATTGTGGAGTCAATGGCAGTGGCGGCACCAGCCCTCTTTTTCTGGGGGGAAATGGGGGGTCAAGTGAAATTTGGGGGGGGTGGGGCCAAAAGTGAAAATTGGGGGGGGGGGGCAAGGTTAAATAATTGTTGATTTTTAACCAATTTGTCCCAAAATCTGATTTTCCTTCCCCCTCCCTTCCCCCAAAATTTTTGTGATTTTTGGCCCAAATCGCCGCATTTTGCCAAAAAATTCCCCTCATTTTTTCTCTCGGCCCCGGGGGGGCGGGGGGGGGGAAACTAGGAGGGTGAGCAAGAAAAAAATTGGGGGGGCAAAAGCCCCCCCATGCTGCGCCACTGAGGAGAATCCTGATTGCGGGATTCGCACACACAACGGCGATGGCTACCCGTGTCTTTAAGACCATGTATGTTTATAATGTAAATTTATTTCTTGAAGAAGATTGTATTTCATAGTGTGATATACTTGTCTACATAGATTTATTATGTGTGATATCATATCTATATGTAATTATTTCATTGAAATTTCTCAAATTGAATGTTCAGTGCTTGGAACTGTGATAAAACATGATTGTTTTTTGCACCAATTCTTTGTTCATTATCCAAGATGGCGCTAAGTATGACATGGCGGGTTTTGGTTACTTTCTCGGGTAGACCTAATGAAGATTTCACAATTTTAACAACCGTTTGATGCCTATTCTCTCCTTTTCTTCAACATTTTCACCAAAATGAAAGTTGTCGCTTTAACTAGGCTTTAGAGCCTAGTTTTCTATTCAATTGACAAAGGGGTTCTTGGACAATATTCAAAAGATTATCAAAGATCACTTTGAGGGCGACTCATGGAAATGCACGTAAGAACTAAAATTGTTGTCTTACAGACAAGCTCCAGAAGAGTCTTTAGATGGCTTGTTTCTGACAATAATGAAAATCTCTACTTAGTTTTGAACTAAACAGAGCGATAAAATTTTTAGGTTTTACCTTAAAACGTGCATTTATATTCTCCGAGGAATCAAAAACCCTAATTTGAGGCAGTAGATTTTGCTCGCTTGGTAATAACTGTGGAAGAGCTGCTAAAGAATACTCCAGCATCACAAGCCCTCCTCCTCAAGTATCTTGTTGTATCAGATCCTATAAACAGTAAACTGGATGGTGTTGTGAATTTAGTCCAAAAATAAGACACAAGAGTGAATTCTCTTGAAGAGCGGAAACGCAACAAAACATAAGTCTTCACACTTTTTAGTTAACCTACTCAAATGGACCAGAAAAAATCCCAAGACGCATGCATGCACACGCCCGCACACACACAAACAATCTGCTATTGAGATTAAAACCAACACTCAAACTGCCCATCTTAATTCACAACTTGTCAACAAGATGAATTTATTGCTATTGTTTTCCTCAGTATGCATCAATAGCGTGACAACACCCTATTAAACGAAGACTCCCTCAATGCAGTACGACCCATTACCAATTTGCCCTATACATCAACACTGCAAATGAACATCATTCAGCTTGTGGGTGGTTTGTGTTGAACAACAAGCCATTCACTACATTTTAAATAAGTCTTGACTTGTAGCTGCTAATTAACTTCTTGATTGACAAGTGCAAATTTCAGTTATTTTTTTTCATAAAATAAGAAACTGTTGGTGTATCTTTTATTACTGGCACAAAGGCTAAACACATGTACTACAGGGTGAGGCAAAAAAAAACTTGACCCTGATGTGTCCGCCATTTGAATTTTTAAGTAATATATATCTAACATATTTGGTATCATCGAAAGCGAGTTTATTATCCGTTAATTTATGCCAAAGATTCATTCACATCGGGTAGGATATTAAACCGAGCTACAGTCGTTTGAATCAAGTAGTCGGTTTTCTGCTCTGTCCACGGATTCAATTGAGAAAAAACATGAAATAACTGCGTTCAGCGAAGGAAAAAATCAGTGTCCCGAAGAAAATCAGGCTATTTATTAAATGCAGATTCTTGATTCGAAAAGGGACTGTAACTAGGGCCTATACTTAACGATTGGAATTGTCTTTACAGCAATTAAAGATAATGAAAATAAGCTTTCCGAAGATACCAACATATGTTAGATATATATTATTAAAAATTCAAAATGAAGGACAAAATCAGGGTCAGTTTTTTTTTTTACTCACCCTGTAGGAACTAAAAAACCAAAAAAAGATGATGTGAGAACAGTGGAAACTGGACAATTTAAGTTGAATCTAAATTTGTATGAATTTCTGATACAAAGGCCTTGTAGGATTTTTGAAGAGCATTTTAGTAAATTTACAACAATTTTTTGCTACTGAGAAAATCAGTCTATTTAATAATTTAAAAAACAATTAGGAATACCAATCTTAAAGGTGAGTGTTCCGATCGTTCTTTGGGACCCCCTGCTTTACCCGGAAGTAGTATCGACTATGATATCGACTTTGATTCGACTTTTTGATATGAAAGGCGTATTTTTCTCATGTTGTCCTGAAATTTAAGCCCTCAAAGCCCATTTCATCCCAAAGATATAAACAAAAACCAATGTTTTAGTGGTTAACCATCAATATTGCACAGTATTGAATAGGGCGCGCAATGGGCATTAGGTGCTATTCTACCATCAAAACGCAAGTTTCTTTCCCACGGTACTTGATGGGGCATATGTGCTGTTGCCAGGTACTCTATAAGGGCAGTGTGAACCTTGAGTTTCCGAGCAC
>JAMKCH010049278.1:0-33693 GCA_023653785.1 Ophioderma brevispina | reverse complement strand
CCTTTTCCACTGAGTACCCCCCCCGGCTTTTGGTTTGTCCCTACCCCCACCTTTGGTGCATCTTTGACACCATCATTCACCATTATTTACTATTTTAGTTTTAATTCTTTTGTATTCGAAAAGAAATCCTAAAAAAATTGTAATACATATAAAGCAAAACTGGCAAATCTAATTTAATTTTAATCCTTGCCAATTTATCAGTGTAAGTAACAATCTTAAAGAAAGAGGGTAGCACTCAATTATTTCTTCATTGTTATATTCAAGGCATTCAAATCTTTTTACACATGCTAACTCAAGGATTCTTCATTTGTTCCAACATGCTAGCAGCTAACCACCTCAATTTCTGAGGAAAGTCTTTAAAGAACATTTTGTGAAATATAATTTTTTTTTCTCAGTGAGATATCACCTTGAATGTTCCTTGGTTAGAGGTCCTAGGCTTACACCTGTATCGAGTCTGAGGCAAGTTCCCCACACCTCTTGTAGTATTGGATCAAAATCTCAACCTTCCCCTCCCTAATCAATTTCTAAAAATCACTACAGATAAGCCCAGAAGACAGGCAACCAATAAGAGAGAAACACCCAGTAATTGAGAAAAAACAACCTACCAACTTACTACTGAATAAAAGGTACAAACTTGTCAGTTTAGAAAAGGCTCATTATAAACCTTTAGAAATTTTTCTGAAGTACCTCTGTGATACTGCTGTAATAAGTTTTAAAAACCAATTCTTCAGCACTATACTCCTATTTTCATTTATTTGATAATGGTTTCATTTTAATATTGTAGTTCTGTTGTTGTTTGTTAAGTCAAAACTTAATTCAAGGCCTTACTACAAGATCATCTTAGGATAATTTTAAAAGGATTTACAAACTATGCCATTTGAGATGGTATTATACTGTAACTGAAGCTCACTCTCACTGCTGTTGCAGTAGAGTCCTAATCAAAAGGGTAATCTTGATAAAATCCTCTTCCCGCTAACTCAAATTTTCATCAAACATCTCACAGTAAACTGACAAAAACCAACACAACAAAAACCACTATGCCAAAATAAAACCTGCAATTTCATTATTATAAAGGGCTCAGAGGAGGGGGGTATGGGGTTTACGACCCCCAAAAAAAATCCACAAAAAGGGGAAAGTCGACCTTTGATGTTTTTTTGATAAAAGGTCCACATTTAGAGGAATATTGAAAAGCCCACTTTTGGGTGGTGAAATATTCAAAAAGTCCAAAAGAAACTTTTGGTGGGTTAGGTCACTTTACCAAACGGTCTACTTTACCCAAGAAAGGTCCACTTTTTTGAAGTCCCCCCCCCCCCACCATAAATCCTGCATATGCCCCTGATGGCCATTCTTACAAATAACATCAGGGCAAATGTAACCACATCTGGACCACAGATCATAGAATTTGGTAAATGTATAAAACTCCTTTTAAAAACATTGACATATCTGGCCAATGTGGTGACAACTTGTGATCAATGAACAGTGGGGGAAACAATAGTTACATATCCTTTTCCTCTTCATTCTGTGGTTCACCACCCACATTACATTTAGGGCTCCAAACAACCACCACAATAAGCTATTCTTCATTTCACACATTTCATCATTCATTACGTTTTACAATGGATTCTTTGACATACACACATCAAAATAACATAGATCACTGCCATCTACATTTAACTTGGCATCAATGTAAATATAACCTTACGTTGTGAATCCCAAAGCCAGTATTAAAAAGTTATTTTTATTCAAAGTGGCCATCTTGCTTCATTATGTGATGTGCAATCAGATATCCTAAGTAAAAGATCAAAACAATATTGTTACAAATTGAACCAGATTCATAATTTCATGAAATCACAGAAACATTCCGATAAGGAAATTTAAAACAAACTTGTTTTTTGGCAGAAATTTGGGGAGTTCACAGTCTGATCGATATTCTCATACAGTTAGTGAATATTGATAAACCACAGTGGTCAACAACAATTAGTCCACCATTTCTGGTAGTGAAATTTTAAAATCATATCTTGTGGGCACCACAGTGACTGCCGATCCTAAAAAGGCCAAAATTTTACATCACAATGTCAATGTACATGTACATCTTTATGTGGAATTAAATTATCTGCTGTAAATCAGGCCACAGAGCACAAGGAATCAGTGGTCATTGTTTGGCAATAATGGATGAACAGAGCCATTTGCTGTTGCAACAACTTGTATTTCCACGGAGCCAATCATTCGACACGATGCTCAAGTTCACGTTTAAATCTATGTATTCTCAAAAGCCTGTGTATCTGTGTACCTTACATAAAGTGTTAGACACAAGTTCTGGTAAGATATCAATTAATTACCTTACAATTTTAAGAGAAAAGTTAAGTGAAATACAGTCCAGGGGAATTGCAAAATACGCCATATTACATCACCTTCAACTTGAGGCGACACAAAAAACTATAGATTTAAGTGGGGTGGTGGTTCATTAGGATGATGATATGTGCTTGCAAGAGTATTTTTCGAATGAAAGCACTGGTAACAGAGAGAGACAAGTGCACGATTTAAAATGTTGGGATTCTGACATTGTGCACAGAAACTTCTGTAAACGGTCTCTGTAATTTGCAGAATACAAATGCCAGAAATGACAGAGTACAAGTCGTGCGAGGTTTCATGATACGTGAGTTATACTTTTTTTGCCAGAAGATTATCCTGAAATTCCCTTTAGTATCTACCGCCATCTATTCCTTATGTTCTTTGGCGGTATATCATTTATTCTTGTAATTTTGTCTCTTCTGAACCATGGTAAAGTATCGGTTCAATACTTGCAAGGATTTTAAGTAAAATGTTATTACAAAGATATATAGCTGTTAGTCATATATTGGTTGGCCAAAGTTCAATACAAATCTATTATGCTGGGGTCACTCCCCGTTCTAAGTTGTCAGTAATGTCAAAACCCCCTGTTCAGCATCGATATAAAAACAAAAAACCAAACCAAAACAAAAACCGTAAATTTACCACTGTCACCAGGAACCCCTATGTTTTGTGAATTTAGAAACAAGCAAACCAAAAAACAAAGTACAAGTAAGTAGGGAGCGAAACTGCTAACATAAAAGGGGGAAATGTGCACAGATTTGAGACAGATACACAAGTTTTGCGGCCAAAGTATTTAACACAAAAATCTGTGCACAGTTTTACCCCAATTGTCAACTATGTTACTTCTGGCATAACATTTTAGAGTGTATGAGGATAAGCACTGGTCTCTAGAATACTTATTTTTCCCCATTTTGAGTAAAACAATCGTCGAAATTTCCCTATATTACGCAAAGACAAAAACGTTGTTTGACATGCGGAGATGAGACAAAATGGTGCTTTTGTGTATTTAGTGATCAAAGCATGCCTGTGACTCAGAGATTTATGAATATAATTTTTGTGTATTACCTATGGTTATTTACCCAGCTAAAACTAAAGAAGACATTCACCTAAACTGCTCAATTCAAATTTTAGATGAATCGAATTGTCGTTTCCATGCCAGTAAAATTTATATGTATATTACAGTGCCAAAGGATACTGTGTATAACAAACTTCCGGATCCGAGGAAATTTGTGATTGTATAATGAAAGGACTTCGATTGAGCTTAGCTATTACAAACAGTGATGGACTATACGGACAAGCCTTAATATTTTGGTGCAAACAACACAATTTTTGAAAAACTGAGGGCGCCCCTCTCTTCGGGAATCCTGAGTCAAACAGAAAGTTAAAAACTTAATTTTGGTTTTCTTTTTTTTACTTGTTGTCCCTCGACCTTGGAAAGTTCTTTTTGGGGTTTTTTTTTTTTTGTTTTAGGTGGTTCTACAAACAAATCAAATGCAGATCCTCAGAAATATTTTAAAGTATGAGATCCCGGGATAAGAGTGAGCCATTTTAGCAACTTTGGCACTCAGGGGGACCACTCAATATAAATGTATTGTCATAATCGAGCAGAATACACGGGGAAAGGGTACATTTTTCTATTTTTTCAAGCATAGTCGCGATCCGCGAATAGATCCGGGAATAGTGTCATGCTATTTGGGAAAAAGGGTAAGTATACTTTTAGCAGCAGCAATCAGCATTTAGGGTAGCAAAAAACACTGAAATCGGAAAAAGGGTATAATTTTCACGCTTGAACCACGCTTGAACAGGTGTCATAAACTACGGTCCGCGTGATGAGTGTCCTACCACCCATCTGTCTATTGTGTTCGCCATTGAGTGCTGTATGCATCGTGTTGTTTTCAGCAATGTACCCAAATGGCTCGTCTACAAGGTCCACGGTTTCCGGGTAAATGTTGTATAGCTTTTACTCTGTAAACTTAGAAGTCAAAGTAATCAAAGCTTAATCAATAAACTCCCAAACCAGTCTCACAAGGAATACCTTAGTATTTGTCGACTTATATTGCCAGTATTTTGTGTATCAGGGTAAGAGATTTGTTTTGTCTTACACCACGCGATGTTGTCTTCAACGCGCGCAATCTAGGACTGGTCAGAGTGTAAGTACTGTGTACGTAGCGTGTTTTGTAGTAAGGCGCGAGAATGCGGGGCAGCACATCGATTAATTTAATTTGCTACTCCGAAGTTTAGGAAGTAGTAAGGGACATCTCTCTATGGGGGACATCAATTTCTTACACCGGGACTTTGAACTTACGTTGATTAGGGTCCGATTTGGGAACCCCAAGTTTGGCGTGAAAATTGCTATTCAGTACAGGTCTACGTATAAACAAATTTCACAGAAATTATGTACTCACATTAATTCTGATCTGGATGGTAGGTGGCGAGGACTCAGGAACAATCCATGTAAAAGCCAAGGAGAGAAGACGGAAGGGCCCTTAAAGGGCTGCTAATTAGGGGATGCCAATTGCTAAGGGTAGCGGATTTTATACTTGCCATACTTGTTTAGGGGTGTTTTAGGACCGATCAAATGATTGTTTAGGCGTAACTTTTTGAAAAACCCTTTTTTGATATACTTGTCAATGGGACCATGTGACCCTCCCCCGGATTTTGCAGCATTTTTCACAAGTCTTATAATAAAAACGGTTGGTTAACATAATATAAATCGTTTTATGGGTATAGCCCTATGACTTTTGCAGTTATGGCAGAAAAATGAACGTAGCATTGACACTTAACACCACGAATCTAACACTGGTTTGATTAATTATTGGAGTGATTTTCCAATTTCCCGTGGAGACGAATGAGATTTCAACTGAGAGGACGTGTCGTGAGGCTGATCTCTTTTCGTTAGTTTGGTCCTTGGTTTGATGTGTTCGTGTTGAGAGGGTTGAGTTGGCAGTAAATTATTGGTCGGTATATAGTGTTGCAAGGGGTTTTTTTATCACTTATTGATAACGTTTTTATATATTTATTGTTAGGTCAGTAATACTTTCGTGTTTTTTACATAGTGTTTAGTTGTTGTTTTATTCTAGATGCCGCGTGGTATAACATGGCCGATAGGGCGTGGACCACGTTGGCCTCTGGATATTCGATAATGATATGTAAGGGAATTTCGGATGATATTCCCAATCTCAGGCGATCCCTTCAGTCAGCACTCCCTCACTTTCTGGTATGATAAGTAGATTGCAGGATGATTTGCATGCTCAATCCCAAGATTCTGAACAGAGATCTATGCCTCCACTGATGATGATTTCACTACTGTGAATTATTCTCGTAAGAAGAGGAGGGTATCAAAGTGATGAATCCTGTCTGAAAATGTTGGGGATGGGGATGCTGATTCTGTATGTACTGCTAATGAAAAATGGTTTCTGATGCGAGGGATACTTTTATGGGTAGTCATCATTTCTAGTGATGAGATTAATTTGGCTAAGGTCAACCCCCTGAAGGTAGCCAAAGCTATTGATCAGTTTGGTACTGGTATAGGTATAAAGTGAATAAAGTGAAGAATGGTTTAGCTGTCCACTGTTACAATTCTACACAAGCAGCCCGGTATTGAATAACACCTCACTCGGGCAATGGTCAGTTAAGGTGGCTGTGAAAGTCCGGAATTCAAAGGAACTCGGTTTTTTGCCGTATCTTCTTAATTGCTGTCCAACATATATAAAAGGATACATATTGAGAAAAGAAGGAAATGACTCAAAGAATCCAAATATGATAATTGTTTTCCCCAAATAGTATTTTTGAGTAAGAAAGAAAAGAAAGGAGAAGAAAACTCATAAAATTGGAGATTTTCACTCATTTTTTTTGGTTCCTATAAAAAATATTATGGAAATGTTATAAAAATGTGCCCTGTCGTTTTGTATCCAGAGTCATAGGTCTAGGGTCGGTATTTCCCCTTTTTTCAAATTCTGCACATTTATCAATTATTTGCCAAAAAAGCCAAAAACCGCGTGTTCAATTTGGAACAACGGCAGGATTGTTCAAAGGTTTGACATCAATCACGATTTTTTAACCAAAAATGAAAAAACTAAAACATACCGACCCTAGATTTAGATATGCTCTATAACGAGCATTTCATTTCTTACCTGTTCCTGATATGGATTTCGAGAACTGGGAACCGAAATCACGAATTATCGCCGAAAGTGAACAAAGAGAAAATCGCCATTTTTCCAAATATGTCCCATTTCGCTAAAAAATATAGCCTTATTCCAAACCACAAGCGTTTCATCTCTTCTTCTTACACTGCTTCTGCACCAGGTCAAATTGCTTAATCTGATACTTATGATCAAAATTCAACAATTTATGAGGATTAAATAGTGAAATTTAAAGCCCATATGTTTGCAAAAGCAACTTACGTGGGCAACCATTTTACAATTGCATACAAGTTACCATGGACACACGTCATATCGAATCGATACATCAAAGCGTTTCTGATGCGCTCATACATCGCGACGCGCCGAATAGCACAGGCGAGTATGCGTAATACGCGAAATACCCGCCTTTTGCAGTTCAGCCCATGTGATTGTTCTTGGTCAAAATGGTAAAATAGTAAAAGTAAAATGAACAAAATATGAGGAAGAAAAATAACTATATATAGATTCTGTTAAAATATATGGAAAGAAACAGGTTAAGCCGTTATTTTTTAAACCATGAAAAAAAACACTAAAACTGGCCATTTGACTCAAGTTCCTGACTTCACAGCCACCTTAAGGTTAAATACTAAGAGTGAACGCAATGCAAGGCGAGTATATAGGTTATTGATATTGATGTAACTGAGAAAGACATTCTTGATTGTTGTGGTCCCAAGGGTGTTATCGCTGCTAAACGGCTTCTAGAGGAAGGTTGATGGTAAGTGGGAGGATTCATTATCTGTATGCTTGACTTTTACAAAGAAATAAGACCTCCCCAAGTGAAGTAGACATTGGAATGAGGCTTACAAGTTTTATAAGCATATGTCGAGCAAGTAATAGGTGCTTTAATGTCAAAGATTTGGGTTCACATGGTTCAGTATGTAAGGGGAAAATCCGTTGTGTCGCTGTGGTGGGGATCACAACTACGAGATTGTGCAAATAAGACTATCACAAAGAGTTTCTACAAAGTGTTGTATGTCGCGTGGACGGGAACATTCTGCAGCATATGAGGGTTGTGAATCTTTCAAAACTGCTAAGCAAATAAATTCTGCTAAAGCCAAAACAAAATGCATGTTTTTGCTGAAGCAGCGAAGGTTGTCAGAGAGGAATCGTACCTAGAGCCTTCTCTCGTGAGGAACCTAAGTCTAAGGATCCTGTTATTGAAGTTTCTTCTGATAGGCCTTGTATTCCCGAAAGTTTTAAAACTACATGTACTGCTGAAAAAGTTCATCAAGTGGCTGATGGCATTTACTCAAACTGATGTTGACTCTGCATGTCAAACTTGAAGGATAGATTATATTGAACCTACTATTCCCGTTGGTCAGCACTAGTTTACCTTACTTGCGTGGTTGTTTTGGACAATTTATGAAGGACACCAAAAAGTAAGAAGGAATGGGATCAGGCTCTTGAAAGTTTAATTCAGGGAAACATATTACTCATATGAGGTTGAACGTCAACATAGACACAAGAAAGAAAAGTAAGAGAGGATAGGAGACAGGTGTGGAATAAGGCAGGGCAGCTTTGTCCAAAAAATGAGGATCCACATGTAGTCAGAGCGGTCATATAAGTGAGTCGAGTGGTCACGTAAAGTAAGTAGCCAAGTGCTAGAAAACTCTAATGCTGAGGGGTCACGTCATGGGGGATGCCACAAGTTACTCGTAGTAGTGAACATAGAAATATTCACAAGGCTAGGTTCAAAATCCAGTACCACCTCCTTCCCTTCTCATATAAATCTGTGGAGTATGAGAATGTTTTAAACAGAAACGCGTGATACAAATGATGGATTTCTTTAATATTTTCTTGTGCTCTCTGTTGTTATCATGTTTCAAATCCTACAATGGACATGGCCCCAAATCGATCCGGGCACATGTCTTGAATTTAAACATGCTATTGAAGGTATGGATACGAAAACCGGATGTTATTTGTGTCCAGGACAACAGGTTACTAGTAATTTAAAAATTAAGCTTCTTGGTTATGATTTTTATCGTAAGGATCGGGTTGTTGATGGTGTTGATCAGTAATAGAGGAGGGTGTGGCTGTTTTATTCGAGGGGCTTGCTGCTTTCTGTGGTTAGTATTGCGGCATTGTGCTTCGTCTATTGAGATTCAAAACTTATCGAAATTTTTTAAAAAGGAATTTCGGATGATGATTCCCAATAATAAGGCTGATTCCCTTCAGTCAGGCACTCCCTCACGGTCTGTATGATGAGGAGATTGCATGAGGATTTGCCATGCTCAGCCCAAATTTGAACAGAGATCTATGCCTCCACTGATGATGATTTCACTATGTGAATATTCTCGTAGAAGAGGAGGGTACAAAGTATACTTTTTGAAAAGGTTGGGGATGCTGATTCTGTATGTACTGCTAGTGAAAAATGTCTGATGCGAGGGGGATACTGTTATGGGTAGTCATCATTTCTAGTGATGAGATTAATGTGGTAAGGTCAACCCCCTGAAGGTAGCACAAGCATTGATCATTGGTAATGGTATAGTGTATAAAGTGATAAAGTGAAGACGGGTTTAGCTGTCCACTGTTTACAAATTCTACAAAAGCAGCCCGGTTATGAATAACACCTCAACCGGGGCAATGGTCTTCCAGTTAAGGTTTGGCTGTGAAGTAAGGATTCAAGGAACGGTTTTTTGCCGTATCTTATTAATTGGTGCCACACATATATAAAAGGATACATAGTTGCGAAGGGAAAATGACTCAAAGAATCCAATGTATTGAAAATATGTTTGCCCCAAAAGAGTATTATGTGAGGAAAATCTAAAATGGGATTCTCCTCATTTTTTTTTTGGTGCCCTATAAAAAATATGAATGTATAAAAAGTGCCTTGTTGTTTTTGTAGGCCAGAGACCATATTGTTTTCTAGGGTTCGGTATTTCCCCTTTTTTCAAATTCGCACTAATTATCAAAATTATTTGCCAAAAAAGCCAAAAACGCGGGTTTCAATTTGGAACAAAGCCACAAGCATTGTTCAAAGGTTGACATCAATCACGATTTTTTTTTTAACCAAAAATGAAAAACTAAAAAAAATACCGACCCTTAGATTTTGATAAGCTCTATACGATGCATTTTTTATTTCATTTCTTACCTGTTCCTGATATTGATGCGGTAAAAATGGGAACGAAAATCACGAATTATCGCCCAAAGTGAACCAGGAGATAAAAGAAAATCGCCATTTTGTCCAAATATTGTACCATTTCGCTACAAAAATAGCTTAGTCCAAAACCAAAGCGTTTCATTCTTATTCTTCACATGCTTTCTGCACCAAGAGTTCAAATTGCTTCATCTGGAGACTTATGATTCAAAATTCAAACCAATTTATGAGGCTTTAAATCGTGAAATTTAATCCCATACTGTTTGCAAAAGCATCACGTGGGCAAACATTTTACAATTGCATAACAATGTTACCATTGGTGTGCGTCATATCGAATCGATTTGCATAAATTTTTGCGCCCCCGTAGTTTATGAGATTGCGCTCAATTATATACTCGCGCGCGCGAATTAGCCACAGGCCGCGCTTTGTACTTGGCTAATACGCGAAATTTCACCACGCCCTTTTTTGCAAGTTCGCCCCATTTGGTGATTTGTTTGTTGACTCATCGCGTCCATAAAATGACCCGTAATCATAGTAAAAGAAAATGACACAAAATTGAGGAAAAAAAATAAAGTATATTATATTCTGTTTAAAAATATGGACAGAAAACATGTTCATGCCGTTAAACATGAAAAAAACAAACTGGCCATTGACTAAGTTCTGACTTCACAGACACCTTAAGGTAGAAGATCCTAAGAGTGAACGAATGCAAAGGAGAGTTAATCAAGTAAGTAATCTCAGGTCTTGATTGATATTGATTGTAATGAGAAAGAAATTCTGATTGTTGTAGCGTCCAGGGTGGTTATTGCTGCTTTAAACGGCTTAGAAGGAAGGTTGATGGTAAGTGGGAGGATTCATTATCGATGATCTTGAACTTTACAAAGAAATACCTCCACAGTGAAGTATAATGGATATGAGGCTTACAAAGTTATAAGCCATATGTCGAAAGCAAGTAAATTAGGTGCTTTATTTGTCAAAGATGGGTTCACCTGGCTTCAGGATTGTACGGGGAAAATCCGTTGTGTCCGCTGTGGTGGGGTCACAACTACGATGAGTGTGCAAATATAAGAAATCACAAGAGTTTCACAAAGTGTTGTCGCTGTGGAGGGAACCATTCTGCAGCATATGAGGGGTGTGATAGCTTTCAAAAACTGCTACAGAAAATTAAAATTCTGTAAAAAGCCAACAAATGCATGTCTTTTCGCTGAAGACAGTCGTCTTTAAGGTTGTCAGAGAGGAATCGTTCATAGCGCCTTCTCGTGAGGAACCTAAGTCTAAGGATCTCCTGTTTATGAAAAGTTTCTTCTGATAGGCCTTGTAATCAGAAGTTAAAAATACAGATACTTTGCCTGAAAAAGTCATTCAAGTGGCTGATGCATTTACTCAACTGATGTTGACTCTGCGTGTCAAACTGAGGATAGATATATTGAACCTACTATTACACGTTGGTCAGCAATTAGTTTACCTATTGGTGGGTTTTTGGAAATTTATGAAGGGCCCCCCCCCCCCGACTAAAGTAGAAGGAAATGGGATCGGGCTCTTGAAAGTTTAATCCAAACATATTACTCATATTAGGTCTGAACGTCAACATAGACACAAGAAAAGTAAGATTAGGGATAGGGAGAAAGGTAGGAAAAGGAGGAGATTGTCCAAAAATGAGGGGCTCCAAAGTGAGTCAGAGCGGTCATATAAAGTAGCTCAGAGTGGTCACCCGTAAGTAGCCAAAGTGCTAGAAACTCTAATGAATGAGGGTTCACGGCATGTGGGTGCCAAAGTTACTCGTAGTAGTGAAACATTAGAAATAATAGTTCACAAGCTAGAGGTTCAAAGCGTACAACCTCCTCCTTCTCATATAAATCTTGTTGAGTTATTGAGAATGATAAACAGAAAGTTGATAAACAAATGATGGTTTCTTTAATATTTCTTGTGCACTTGTGTTTACATGTTTCAATATCCTACAATGGAATGCCCAATCGATCAGGGCGCATGGTCTTGAATTTAAACATGCTATTGAAGGTAGCGATACGAACCGGAGGGTAGTTGTGTCCAGGAAAACATGGATTACTAGTAATTTAAAATTTAAGCTTCGGGTTATGATTTTTATCGTAAGGATCGGGTTGTTGATGGTGTTGATAGTAATAGAGGAGGGTTTTCTGTGGCGTTTTATCGCAGGCGGTCTTTCTGCTTCTGTGGTTAGTATTGCTGCATGTGCTTCGTCTATGGATTCAACTTATCGAAATTTTTTACTAAAAAAGGATTTTGGTTAAAAATTTATGTTGCCAATATTTCAAAACCCCACTGGTATTTGGAAAAGAGATTTTTTAGATCCAATTTTGATAGGTTGATTCAACATTGATGATTTGTGGGATTTTAACTGTTTAATACCCTTTGTGCAGTAATAGGGAATGATACTGGTGAAGGAGTGAAAAAGTCTCCGATCATAATAATTTGTTTCTTAATGACACGATATGGTACAAGAATTGACCTAGGACTGGTAAATTATCGTGTATTGACATTACCTTGTTTAATACGGTTGATGCTAAATGTACCTGGGAGGTGTTGGGTAATAATTGGGGTAGTGATCATTTCCATCTAACTATCCTGGTGATAAGTTCATTATAGCAGTTATAATCGGCCCTCTGGTTTGGTCATGAGCGAGCTGATTGGGACAAATTTGATCTTCTTGTATGGATGTGATTACTGAACCTGTTGAAATGGATAGCACCAACGATATTTATGATACTTTATTGAACAATCTTAATAGGGTGCCTAATGAGGCTATTCCAAATCTAACCTGATCAGGAATCAAGATATGTGTGTCTTGGTGGATTCTATGAGGAATGTAAAAATGCTGTCAAAGAGAAAAACGTGCTTTAAATAAATTTAAAAAGGTCTGGACCCTAATCAGTTAGAGGAGTACAAAAGGAAAAGGCTATTGCCGGAAGTTATTCGGGCTGCAAAAAGACAAGATTGGAGGACAATTTTGTGATGGACATTACTACTCATACTTCTGTGTCCAAGATGTGGAACCAAAGTGAAGGGATTATTAGAATAGGGGTGGGGTAGTAGTGGCATCCAATTCTGAAAAAAGGTGATAGGGTTGCAGTTTCTGATCAGGACAAAGCAAATATTTTAGCTGAGTCTTTGCTCATGTTAGTAATGATCTTAATTATAATAAGATTTTTTGGCAAGGAAAAAGGGAATTGAAAAGAAATAATTTTGGTAATTCTACAGATGATTCCATGCTTGATGAACCCTTTAGTATGGATGTGAAATAGAGTAGAGCCATGATTAAAGGTTAATGTACACGCCTGGTGAGATGGATTAGGGGGTGGTGGGGGGTGGTGGGGGGGGGGGGAGAGGGGACTGGAGCTAGGATGGGGGGGGTGGCGGGGGAGGGGGCGGCGGGGGGTGGGTGGGGGGGGTGGGGTGGTGGGGCGCGCGGTGTGAGGGGGGGGCCGGGGGGGGGGGCGGGCGGGTGTGGGGGGGGGTATTTTTTTTGTGGGTGTTGTGGTGGTGGCGGGGTGGCGGGGGGGGGGGGGTGGGGGGCGGTGGGGGGGGGGAGGGTGGGGTGGGTGGCGGGGTGGGGGGGGGGGCCGGGGAGTGAGGTGGGGGGGGGGGGGGGGGGGGGTGTGTGGGGTTGGGGGGCGTTTTCTGTCTTCGGGGCGGGGGGGCGGGAGGGGGCGGGGGGGGGTTGCGGTGGGGTGGGGAGGGAGCGGGGGGGGGGGGCGTACGGGAGGCGCGTGGGGGGGGCGGGGGGGCGTCGGGGGCGTGGAGGGGAGGGGGGGGGTGTGGGAGGGGGGGTGGGGGGGGGCGGGGGGGTCGGGGCAGTGGGGGGGGGGGGGGGGTATTTTTTTTGGGGGGGGGGTACCGGGGCGGGGGGGGGGGTGGGGGAATCCGGAGTGTGTGGGGAACGGGGGGTGGGGGGGGGGTGGGGGGGGGGGGGGGAGGGGGGGGTGGGGGGGTAGGTGGGTGGGGTGTTGGGTGGGGTGCGGGGGGGGGAGGCAGGGGGGCGGCGGGAGGGGAGGGGGGGTGGGGTGGGGAGAGGGGGGGGGGGTGTCGGGAGCGGGGGCGGGTGTGGGGTGGGGCGGGTGGGGTCGGTGGGGGGTGGGGGGGGCGCGTGTGGGGGATGTGGGTTCCTGAGGGCTGGGGAGGGGGGGGGGCGGCGGGGCCCGGGAGGGGACAGTGGTGGTTCCGGGGTGGGATGCTGTGGGGGGTGTGGTGTGGGGTCGCGCCGGGGGGGGGAGTGGGGGTTGGGGGGGTGGAGGTGGTGGGGAGGGGGGCGGGGGGTTGAAGGTAGGGGGGGGCGGGCGTCGGTGGTGGTGGGAGGGGGAGCGGAGGGGGGTGGGGGTGGCGGGCGTGTGGCTGAGCGTGCGGGGGGTGAGGGGGGGGGTAGGGGGGGGAAGGGCGCGTGAGGAGGGGGGGGTGGGCTGGGGGGGGTGGGCGGGCGGGCGGCATGCGGCGGTGGGGGGGGTCGGGGGGGTGGGACCGGTGCCGCGTGAGGGGGGGAGCGGGGGGGGGGGGAGGGGGGGGGGTTGGGTCGGGGACGGGTGGGGGTGGGTGGGTGTTGGGGGAGGGCGCCGTGGGGTGCCGGTTGTGTGGGGCGGGGGTGGGGGGGTGTGGTGCGTGGGGGGGGGGGGGGGGGGGGGTCGGGGGGGGGGAGCGCGTGGTGAGTCGTGTCGGGGGGTGATGGCGGGGGGTCGGGGAGCGGGGGGGGCGGGCGGGGAGGAGTCCGGGGGGGGTGGTGGGGGGGGGGGGTCGGGGTGGGGGGGATGGGGGGAGGGGGGGGGGGATGGGGCGCGGGGTGGGGGGTGGGGGGGGGGGGGGGGCGGGGCGGGGGCGGGTGGGGGCGGGGCGGGGGGGGCCTGGGGGGGGGGCGGGGGGGGGCGCGGGGGGGTGGGGCGGGGCGAGGGGGAGGGGGGGGGGGGGTTGGTGAAGGGGTCGTCTGTGGGGGGGGGGGGGGGGGGGGGGGGGGGGTGGTGGGGTAGGGGGGGGGGGTGGTGGGGGGGCGGGCGGGGGAGGGTGGCGGGGAGGGGGGGGGTGGTGGTGGGGGGGGTGGGCGGGTGGGAGGGGGGGGGTGGGGGATGGGGGGGCGGGGGCGGCGGTGGGTGTGGGGGTGGGGGGTGGCTGGGGGGGGTCGGTGCGGCGGGGGGGGACAGGGGTGGGGGGGGGCGGGGTCGGGCGGGGGCGTGTCGGCGGGGCAGGGTTCGGTGGGCGCGGGGTGCGTGGGGTGGTGGGGCGGTGGCGTCTTGGGGGGGGGGGGGGGGGGGGTGGGGGGAAGAGATGTGGGGGGGGGGTGTGGGGGCGCGGGGGGTAGTGGGGGGGGGGTGGGGGGGGGGGGGGAGTGGGTTGGGGGGGGGGGGGGGGGGGGTGGGGGTGGGGGTGGGGGGGGTCGGGGGTGTGTGGGGGGAGGGGGGGGGGGGGGGTGGGGGGGGGGAGGGGGGGGGAGGGGGGGGGAGGGGCGGGGGGGGTGGGGGTGGGTGGGGGGGGCTGGTGGGGGGGAGGGGGGGTGGGGGGGGGGGGGGGGTGGGGTGGGGCGAGGGGGGGTTGGGGGGGTTGTGGGGGGGGGGGGGGGGGGGGGGGGTTGGGGGGTATTTTTTTAGGGGGGGTGCGGGGGGGGGTGGTGGTGTGGGGGGGGAATGGCGTGGGTGGGGTGGGGGCGGGGGGGGTGGCGGGGGCAGGGCGGGGGGGAGGGTGGGCGACGCGGGGTGGGGGGGGTGGGGTGGGTGCCGGGGTGGCGTGGGTAGGGGGGGGGCGTGGGGGGGGCGGGGGGGATTGGGGGGGGGGGGGGCGGGGGCGGGGTGGGGTGGTGGGGGGGGGGGTGGGGGGGGGGGTGGGGACGGGTTGGGGTGGGTGTGGGGGGGGGCCTGAGCCGGCGCGGGGGGGGGGGGCGGGGGCGGGGGGGTGGGGGGTGCGGGCGGTGGGCGGGGGTCTGGGATAGGGGGGGAGGGGAAGGGGGGGTGGGTGAGTGGGGCGGTGGGGGGGGATAGGGGGCGGGGGGGGGGGGGGGGGGGGGGTGTCGAGTGGGGGGTAGGGGTGGGGGGGGGGGGGGGGGGAGGGCGGGGGGGTAGGGCCGGTATGGGGGGGTTGCGGTGGCCGGGGGGGGCCGGGGGGGGGTGGGGGGGCGGGCGCGGGCGGGGGTGGGGGGGGGGGGGTTGGGGGGAGGGAAGGTGGGGGTGCAGGTGGGGGGGGGGGTGCGGGGGGCGGGGGTGGGTTAGAGGGGGGGGGTGAGGGGGGGGGGGGGGGGGGGCGGGGGTGAGGTGGGGGGGGGGGGGGTGTGGGGGGGCGGGCGGGGAGGGGGGTAGGTGGGTGGGGGGGGGTGTGGGTTTTGGTTGGGCGGGTGGGTGCGAGGTGTGGGTGGGGGGGTGGGGTGAAGGGGGGGGTGGGGGTTGGATGGGGTGGGTGGGAGGGGGGGGGGGGGGGGGGGGGTGTGGGGGGCGGGGGGTAGGGGCAGGGGGGGGGGGGTGGGTGATGTGGGCTTGTGGGGGGGGGGCGGGTGTGTCGGGGCAGGGGGGGTGGTGCGGGGGTGCTGGTCCGGTGGCGGGCGCGGGGGGCGGTCATGGGCTGCGGGCTCAGGGGGAGCGGCGGGGGGAGGTAGTTGTGGGAGGGTGGCGGGGTATGGGATCGAAGTGGAGGACGTTTGAGGGGTTAAGGAAGTATCTTAAGGGGGGGCCGTCGTGTTGGGGGGGGGGTGGGGGGCTGCGGCGGGGGTGCGGGGGGGCGGGCGAGCACTCGGGTAGCGGTTGCTGGCGGGGGCGGGGGGGGTGGGGACCATGGGGGGGGGGGGTGAGGGCGGGGGGGTGGGGGGGTGGGCGCTGGTGGGGGGGGGGGGGGTCTTTTTGTGGGTGGGCGGGCGCGGGCGTGGGGGGGGGTGGGGGTGGGCGGTGGAGGGTGGGCTGGGCGCAGGAGTTGGGGGGGGAGGGGTGGTGGGGGGCTGGTGGAGATGGGGGGGGAGGGGATGGGTGCGGGGCGTGGGGGGGGGGGGTGGGGGGGGGTAAAAAAATTAAGGGGGGGGGGGGGGTGAGTAGGGGTGGCGTGATGAGGGAGGGGGGGGGGTTCGAGGGGGGGATTGGGGCGGGGGGAGGGGGGGGGGGGGCGGATCGTGGCGGGGGGGGGAGGGTGGGGGGGCGGGGGTAGGCGGGGGGTGTGGGTTGGGTGGGAGGTGAGGGCGGGGTGCGGGGGTGCTGTGGCGGGGCGGGGCGGAGGGGGATATGGGTGGGGGGGGGCGGTTGGGGGAACTGGGGGGGCTGGGGGGGGTGGGGCTGGGGTGGGGGGGGCCGGGAGGCTCGGGGGGGGGGGGGGGGTGTGTGGGTGGGCGGTGGGAGTGTGGGGAGGGGTGGGGGGGGGTGTGTGGGGGGAGTGCGTGGGCGGGGCTGGGTGGGGGGGGGGGGGCCGGGGGGCGTGGGCGTGGGGGGGGGGGGGAAAAAGGGCTCGGGGGGGGGAGCGGGGCGGTGGTGCGGGGGTGAGGGGAGGGGGGGGGGGCTTGGCGGGTGGTGGAGGGGGGGGCGAGGGGGGGTGGGTAGGGGGGCCGGGATGAGGGGGGGTGGGGCATGCGGGGGCGGGTGGGGGGGGGGGTGGGGGGAGGGGGGGGTGGGGGGGGGGGGACGGAGGGTGGGGGTGGGGTGGGGGGGGGGGGGGGTGGGGGGTGTGCGGGGGGAGGGGGGTGTTGTGGGGGGTGGAGGGGGGGGGGGGGGGGGGGGGGGGGGGGGGGGGTGGGGGGGGGGGTGGGGGGGGGGGGTGGTGGGGGCGGGGGGGTGGGGGCGGGGGCGTGGGGCGGTGGGTGACGGGGGGAGGTGGGGTGGGCGTAGTGGGTGTGGCGTGGCGGCTATGCGGGGTTGGAAAGGGGGGGGCGGGGGGGCGGTATGAGGCGTTCGGCAGGAGCGGGCAGGGGGGGGTGGGGTGTGGGGGCGTGGGTGGTGGTGGTATGGGCCAGCCGTGGAAGTGGGGTGGCGGGGGCCGGTTGGCGGGTGTGGTGCGTGGGTGGGGGGGGGTGGGTCGGGGTGGGGGGTCTGTGGGAGTTCCGGGTCGTGGGGGGGGGGGCGGGGTAGGGCTGGGGTGGGGGCGGAGAGGGAGGGAGGGGGGGGGGAGGGAGCGCGGGGGCTTTGGGGGGTGGGGGGGGGTTGGGGGGCTGCGGGGCGGGCGCGGGGGGCGGTGCCGGGGGTAAGGCGCCTGCGAGGGCGTGGATGGGGTGGGGGGGACGGGTGGGGGAGGGGGGGGGGGGGCGGGGGGGTGGTCGGGTGGTTCGGGGGGTGAGTCGCGGTGGGAGATTTGGGGGGGCGGGAGCGGGTGCGGGGATGGAGGGGGGGGAGGCGGCTGGGTTGCGGGGTGGCTGGTGGGGGTGGGGGTGTGAGGGAGGGTGGCGCGGGCAGAGGGGTTGGGAGTGGGGGGCGGAGGGGGGCAGCTAGGCCTAGGGGGGCTAGGTAGGGGCGGGGCGGGTTGGGGGTCGGGGGTGGTAGTGGGGGGCGCTGGGGTGCTGTGGAGTGTGGAGGGGGGTGGTTTGGTGGGTGTCGTTGCGGGACTCTTGGTGAGGGGAGTGAGCCGGGTCGAGGTGCGGTCTGTCTGTGGTCGGGAGCGGGGGGGGGATAGGGTCGGAGGGGTGGTGTGGGAGGGGGGGTTGGGGGGCGGAGGGGTGGGTAGCGGGCGTTGGGGGGTCAGCGCCGCGGGTTGGTTGGGGGGCGAGAGGGGGGCGGTGACGGGGCGGGGCGTGGCGCGGGGGGAGGCTGGCGGGGGTGGCCGTGTGGGGGGACCCTGGGCAGGGGAGGGGGAGTGGGCGGGGGGCGGGGGTGAGCGCTGCCAGGGCAGGTGGGGCCGTTGTGGGGCGGGCGGGGGGGGCGGGCTGGGCGGGGGGTCGGGGAGTAACGGGTTGCCGGGGGGTAAGGGGGGCGGGGTGGGGTGGGGGGGGTGGCGGTAGTGTGTGGGGGGATAGGGTGGTGGGGGTGGGTGTGAGGGGGTGTGTGCAGAGGTTGAGGGGGGGGGGGGGGTTGGCGCGGTGGGGGAGGAGGGGGGGTGCGGGGGAGAGTTGGGGGGTCAGGAGGGGGGGAAGGGCAGGGGTGGGGGGTGTGGCGAGTGTGCGCTTGAGGGGCTCTGGGGTGGGGGGCGGGGTTCCTGGGCGGGGGTAGGGGGGGGGGGCGGGGGGTTCGACGGGCTGTGGGGTTGCGGGGCGTAGGGGAGGGGCGGGGGGGGGGGGGGTGGGGGCCGCTGGGCCCGGGTGCGGGTCGGGATGGTTGGGGTGGAGGAGGGGACGGCGGCGTGCACAGGGGGGGGGGGTGGGTGGGGGGGGGGAGGCAGGATGGGGCGGGGGGGGGTTCGGTGAGGGCTGGGGGGGGGGGGCGCGGTGGCGGGTGGGGGTGTAGCGCGGGAGTGCGGGCGGGGGGGGGTAGGGTGCTGGGCGGCGCCCCGGGGGGGGAGGGGGGGGGGAGGCCACCGCCGATCGGCGCGGGTCGGCCGCAGCCTTAGGGGGATGGGGGGGGGGGGTTGCGGGCGGAGGGTGCTGCGGGAGGGGGGGGTGGGTTCGGGTGTGGGGGTCCCGCGCGGGGGCTGGGGGGCGGCTGGTGTGTGGGCGGGGTGGCCTAGGGGGGATGGGTCAGCGGGGTCCGTGGGGGGGGCAGGGTAGTGGGAGGTGGGGCGGCTGGCCGGTGTGTGGGTTTGTCGGCTGGAGGGCGGGTGGGAGGTGGCGGAGGCGTTGGAGGGTGGAGGGCGGGGGGGGCGTGGGAGGGGTAGGAGGCAGGCGAGCGGAGACGGGGGGCTGTGTAGTGCGAGGGCGCGGTGGGAGCGGTGGCGGGGGGCGGCATGGGTTGGGGTCGCGGTGGTGGGGGATGGGGTGGCGGGGGGCGGTTTGTGAGAGGTCGGGCGGGGTGTGCGGAGTGGGGGGGTCGGGGGGGTCGCAGCGGTGTATCGGGGTGGTGGGGGTGGGCCGGGGGGGAGTGGGGGGGGGGCCGGTGGGGTGGGGGGGGGGGGGGCTCGGGGGGGGGGGGGGGGGGGATAGTGGGCAGTTGGGGGTTGGTGGTCGGTGGAAGCGGTTGTGGGGGGGGGGGGGGGGCGGGGTATCGGGGGACCGCGAAGGGGGCGGCTAGGGGGGGGGTATGGGATCAGGGGAGGAGCGCGGGGTAGGGGGGGGGCGCGGGGGGGCGTTGAAAGGGCGGGGGGGGGGGGGGATCAGGGCGTGGGGGGGGGGGGCGAGGGGGGCTGGGGGAGGGGGGGGGTCGGGGGGGGGGTGGGGGAGGTTTGGGGGTGGGGGGGGGTCGGGTTGGGCGGCGGGGGGGGGGCGGGCGTGTGGGGGGAGCGTGGAGGGGGTGGAAGGGGTGGGAGGGAGGGGTCGGGGGGCCGGGGGGGTGTGTGAGGGAGACAGGGGGGGGCGGTGGTGGTGGAGGGGGGTCGGGGCGGGATAGGCGGCGGATGGGGGGCGGGGGTGTGGGAGGGTGGGTTGCGGGGCGCGCTCTCGGGGGGGGGGCGGGGGCCGGGCTGCGGCTGGGGGGTGGGGGGGGAGGGGGGGTGGTGGGGGGGGGGGTGGGGGGGGGGCGGCGGTGGGGCGGTGGTGGGAGGGGGGGGGGGGGGTGGTGGGGGGATGGGGGGGTGTGCTGGGGGTGGGGTGGTGGGGTGGGGGGGGGTGGGCGGGGGGGGGGGGGGGGGGTGGGCGGGGGTCGTGGAGAGGGGGGTGGTGGGGGAGGGGAGGGGGGGGGGGGGGGGGGTGGGGATGGTCGAGAGTGGGGGGTGGGTGGGCGGGGGGGGGGCGCGGGGGGGGGGTGGGGGGGGGGGTGGGGGGGGATGTCTGTGGGGTGGGGATGGGGAGTGGGGGTGGGAGGGGGGGGGGGAGGGGGTGGGGGGGGGGTGGGGCGGGTAGGGGGGATGGCGGGGGCGGGGGGGGGCGGGGGAGGGTTGTGGGGGCGGGCGGGCGGGTGTAGGAGTGGGGGGGGTGGTCGTGGGGAGGGGGGCGGGGTCGGGGCGGGGGGGCGGTGGGTGGGTGCGGGGGGGGGGGCCGGGGCGGTGGGGGGGGGGGGGGTGGGGGGGGCGGGGGGCGGGCGTCTGGTTATGGGGCGGTGGTGAGGTCGTTGGCGTGGCTTGCGTGGGGGGGAGGGGGGGAGTGTGCGGGGTCGGGTGGGTTGGGGGGGCGGGGAGGGTGGGGGGGAGGAGGCTGGGGGATGGGTGGAGGGGTGGGTCTGGGGGGGCTGAGGGGGGGCCCGGCGGGTGGTGGAGGGTCGGGGGGGGGGGGGGGGTCGGGGGTGGGGGGGGGGGGAAGTGGGGGGGGGGGGGGGAGGGGGGGTGCGGGTTGTGGGGCGGGCGTGGGGGGTGGGGGGTGGGGTGTTGTGGGGGGTGTGTGGTGGGGTGTGGTTGGGGGGTGGGGGGTCTGTGGTGTGGGGAGGGGTGGGGGGGGGGGGGGGGGGGGGGGTGGGTGGTCGGGTGGGGGGGGTGGGGGTGGGCGGGGTGTGGGGGGGGGGGGGGGGAGGGGAGGGGAGGGGGGGGGGGGGGGGGAGGGGGGTTTTGGGGGCGGGGGTGGTGGTGGTGGGGGCGGGGGGGGGGGGTGGGGGGGGGGGTGGGGGGGGGCGGGGGGGGGGGGGGGGCGGGGGCGGGTGTGGTGGGTGGGGTGGGTGCGTGGTGGGGGGGGTCGGGGGGTTCGGGTCGGGCGGTGGGATGGGGGGGGCGGGGGGGGGGCGGGGGGGGGGGGGGGTGGGTTTGGGGCTGGAGGGGGGGGGGGGGGGGGTGGTGGGGGTTGGGGGCGGTGTGGGGGGGGGGTGGTGGTGTGTGGGGGGGGGGGGGAGGGGGTGGGGGGGGGGGGGGGGGGGGGGGGGGGGGGGGTGGGTTGTGGGGGGGTGGTGGGGGGTGGGGGTGGGTGGGGGGTGGGGGGGGGTGTGGTGGGGGGTGGTGTGGGGGGGGGTGGGTGGGGGGGTTTGGGGGTGGGGGGGGGGGGGGGGGGGGGGGGGTGGGGGGGGGGGGGGGGGGGTGGGTACTGGTATGATTAAGCATTTCTCCTCCTATGTTTAGGCAAAGTTTTACTGATCATATTTAATATTATATGGGTTAGGGGAGCGGTGCCCAGATGTTGGAAGCAGGAGATTCTTACACCTCTTCTTAAAACCAGGTAAAGATTGTGTGGACCAATTATCATTCGAACCATTGCCTTGACACTTATGCCATGGTAAAGTTATCTATGGAAGGAAAGGATGGTTAATGGTAGGCTGTTGTGGTTTATGGAGTCTAGAGGCTACTTAATCCGCTCAGAGTGGGTTTCCAGGGGTAGGGTACTATTGACCAATCTAGGTAAATTGAATCTTTTATTAAAGTAGGCTTTGCTAATAAAGAAGGTACAGTGGCAATTTTTTTGATTATTCAGAAGGGCAATATGATAGGTTTGGAGTAAGGGATTGATTAATAAACATGTTAATGCTTGGTATTAGTGGACGTATTGTCCACTGGATTGATAATTTTCTAACGAATGGGTTGATTCAAGTTAACGTGACTGTGTTCTGTCAGATAAATTTTTTACTGATAATGTTGTGCCTCAAGGAGTGTAGTTAAGCCCTGGTTATTTTTAAATTTATTGCAGTTCTGATTCCTGGGTGGTGATGATTGTGGATTGACAAGATGTTCATCAAATTTCCCAATTCGCAGATGATATTGCCATCTGGAAAACTCACAGAAATATTCGTTTTGCTTGTCGTAAGATTCAGACTAGGGTCTTGATTTCAATTGTCAAATGGTGTAAACAATGGGGCTTCACTTTCTGCTCCCTAAAAACTGTTGGGGTTCTTTTTAATGTAGAAGAAAAAATCTCTGATCAATTATTAGGTTGATGGCAATATGATTGATTTTAAGAAAGATACAAAAATTTTTAGGTTTAGATTCAATTCCACATTATATTGGAGGAGTAATATTGGAATATATTAAGGAAAAAGTGTAGTACTAGAGAAATTTGATCCGCTGGTATATCTGGATGCTTCTGGGTTGCAGATGCCCTCTTTTGCTTCGCCTTTATAAGGTTTTGATTAGGCCATTATTGATTATGGGTAGTAGGTTGTGATTCTGCTTCAAAGTCACTCAAGTGGTAGTTTAGATTCCATCATATAAGGCACTTAAATGTGTACTGGTGCCATTGGGGGGGGTACGTACTTCCTGACGTCACTCCAGGTGAATTGTGCGGTGAGCCCCCCCCCCCCTGCTGATTATGCGGAAACGGCAAACTTCCTTTGTTCGTATATTATACTTATGCTATTAGAGCTAATAGTCATCACCCAAATTTTTACATGTTCAGGACAGTTTGGCAGAGAAGAGCAGCATCATTTTTTAATGATCCTGATAATTGTGATACTTTTCATAGACCTTTTGATGCTAGGATTGATAATATTGAGCTGATTTATTTATATGAGTCTAATGTATCCTTTTTGGGATATCAGGCATTAATACTCTCTTTTTTCGGAACAGATCTTTAATTGAAGATGTACTGAGGATGATATTAAAAAAGACATAATTGTTCGTGAGATTAATGCATATTGGGGGTTGTGATCTACACCTTATAAAGATGGTTCTTTGGATAGTAATATGAATAGGGGGGTGGTAGTATTTGTGTTACCCTCCATTTAAATATTATCGGGGTGTATAGGCTTTTCTTCTGATATTTGTATCTTTTCTGCCGAGTTACTTGCTATTTTCATTGCTCGGGAAGGGATTTGAGAAGTAAACCCGGATATTTGTTTCTTTAGTGACTGACTGTATGAGCGCTTATAACTTCATAAACAAATTTAATCCAGACAATAAGATCATATGTGATATTCAGAGATTATATTATCTATTCGTAATATGGGGATGTTGTTGATATTGCCGGGTCTAGTCATATTGGTGGTTAACGGGTGGTATGGTAATGAATGGGCTGATATGGTTGGCCAAAAATGCCTGCATCATAAGGATATTGATATTCCTATCAAACTTAAGTATCAGAGGTTAAGAAGTATCTCTAGGATGGAAGATGAAATATGGTGGCAGACATTATGGTAATTAATTCTTATAATATGTTTAAGAAATAAAGCCTGATGTCTTTTCCAGCAGAATGGAATGTTTGCTAGGGTGGGGGAGGTTGGTTCAATTCATAGGCTTCGTTTGGGCAAGTGTAAGACCAATGTTCATCGCTTGTATCTGGGCAGGCATCCCAGATGGCAGTGTACTGTTTGTGGTACATTTGCTTACAAGTTTTTTTTTGTAACCATTTTCTCTTGATTATGTTGTAAATCTTCTGCTCAACGTAATATCCTTAGAGATAATCTCTCTAAATTGGGGCTTGCGACTGACAGTCGGGAATTGCTTGGGGGAAATCAGCCTCCTGTTCCTGAGGTTTTAGATTATATTGTTCAATGTAATGTGAACTTATAAGGGTTTTTTTTTTCTGTACCGACCATTTAAACTACCGTAAGTCCAAACCTAACCAAACAACCTTTGGCTCCACGAAAAAGTTCAGGTCTTTATTTTGTACGGTTTTTTTTAGATATTCAGTTGCATCCCGTCCTATATTAGTATTTTAGTTGTAATCCCAATGCGCCATTATTTTTAATGAAGTTTTTACTTTTGGCGCCAAAATAAATTTTAAGTGAAGGCGCCAAAACACAACCATTTTTTAACCAACCAAACCAACCAACCAACCAATTTCCCGTACGTGTTGGCACCACATGCCAGTGATTGCCAAACACAATCTGCCTCCCCCACCAGGGATTTTTGGTACCCATGCTCGTTCCAGTGTTCTGAAAGTGATTACGGGACAATTTCAGTAGCCCTAATAGAAACCGTTTTTTGGTGAAATTATTACTAGTTTTCATGTGAAAAATACCCCATAACGGGCCGAGGGGGGGGGGGGGTGTGTTGTTGGGTTGTATTGGATTTTGGTCGGGTACCCATGCTCGTTCAAAAAAAAAAAAAAAAAAAAAAGAGGGGAATAGCTGCAAATGCGGGACTATACCGCTAGGGGTATCAAATCACAAATACCAATACAAATAGGAAAATTAGCTAAGCACGTCAGCCAAAAATAATCTGGAGTGTGTAATTTTTCTTGCAGTAGCCACAACTGTTATTTTCTTGTAATTGGTTAATTTAAAGGTATTCTTTTTATTCACATATTGAGAAGAACGGGTCCCGCAAGGGGTATAATTCATTGCAAATCGGTTTCCCCGTTAGGGGTGTATTTTCACTGAAAAACTGACCATAATTTCACCAAAAAACTAAATCCCTTTTAAAGCAATCTAGCACATTTTTGAAGAGCGCCCCCAATTTTCAAAATGTGATAATTTTTGCCAGAGTACGTTGGAAATTGCCTTAGGAAAACTATACCTGCGAACGAGAATGAGAAAATGCGTTATTTATAACAAACATTAAGTGATTTTGTGATTAGATTTGGGATCCCAAGTGGACTTCAGTCTGGACTCAGAGATTTCGAAATATTTATTTGTTTTGGTAATAATGAAAATAGTCAAACTAGAACTAAAGATCGTTAACCTAAAATGCACAATCCGAAATTTGAGATGAATCCAGATTTTCGTTTTGATGAAGTAATCATTTATGTGTGTCTTACGTCCATAGGTTACTGTGGATAACAAAAAATTCCGCGATCCGGAATTTTATAACCAAAGTTGTGATTTTCGATATGAAGGAATTCGATTTTAAGCTTAGCAATTTCCACAGTGAATAGTATATGAACAAGAATTGTAAATGCAAAAAAACACGATTTTTTTTGGAACTTTTTTTGGAGGGCCCGCCCTCCTCCGGAAAGGAAATCTATGAGTCGCCTTTAACGGATGAGCTGAAATTGCTACCGTTATGTCCGTCCATGATGATGAAATAGTGCCACCTCGAGAAAAATTAACATCTAAATTGGCTTGGCTCTGAACTATTAAAACAACGAATGGATGAGCGTAGCACGTACATGGCCGCTGTATTCCCGGCATTTAACATTGGAATGGCCGTTCCAGCAGCCGTTGTATATTATCGGGGATCCCCGATAAATAATTATTCTATTACAAAATTATTTCGTTTGTGACACATAGACATTTTCGAGCTTAAACCATTCACAGGTATAACTTAATAGACATCGTACCAATGCAATCGTGTAAAAAATCTCCAAATTTTTGAAAAAATGGGGGCGCTCTTCAAAAAAATGTACATTTCAGAATTACAATGAAATTTCTTCAATTTGCTCGCAAAATGATAGTATATATGCTAAATGAATGAGTCTTGGCCGCAATCGTCATGCGAAAAGGGTACTTCCTGCCCTCCCTGTACTCGACCTCCAATGATGTCATCAAAAATTTTCAGCTTCATTTCCGCTTTGGAAAGGACTTGCTTGCTAAGTAATGACTGAAATAACCATAGTCGTCATCTACAACCAAACGGGGTTAGTTGAAAGAAGATCGCCGGCGAAATCAAAGATTTACGGACGGTAAGATTAGTCAGACTTCATGAATGACTTAAATTAATCTAGAGTAGATTTGTGTTCTATTTTATAATTAAATTGAACAAAAAACATTTCAAAATGGGGAATATTTTGGTAACTAAAACACGACCGTTGGTCCAGGAAAAAGAAGCCAAGTAAGGTTAGGTAAGTTCAGTAACAAACATTTTACTGCCTCATGTTTTTATTATTGGCAGGAAACGTGTTTCCATTCAGAGGTAATAGAGAACCTGTCTACACCGGGTTAAGCATGTGTAAGAAGTCATCAGAACAAAAATTTGCTTTGCCTTGCGATTCTCGTGTCGACATGTCCTCCTACTACTGAACTGAGCACCATCAGCAGTGATCAGCACTGTACACACTCCACACCCTGGCACCCGGGACTCACACTGCTGTTTATAATGTACACTCCTGCCCAAGCTACTCTTTCCTAGTCCCACACAATAATTGGACTACACATTTGACATTTAGAACATTGGTCATGATCATATCACTGAAGGTGTAGTCAGCCAAAAGTTATGTGTAATTGGTTAACCATTTAGCCACCACCAATTTTAGATAAAAATATTATATTGTGTCATATTGTGTCTTTAAAATTTTTTTTCCCTGGAAATTTTATATTTTCCCTTGGGGAAAGGGGGGGGGGGGGGGGGGGGGGGGGGGGGTGGGGGGGGGGGGGGTGGGTGGGGGAAAAACCCAAAAAAACCTTCTTTTTTTGGTAAAACTAAGGGGGGGGGTCTAGAAGTATCATAATAAAAGATTGGAAAGAATAGATTTAGTATTCTGCCACAAGTACGAAAGGCGGCAACGTTGAACGGAAAATTAAATAAACTGCACTGTTAAAGGTGCCGAATTTTTAAGTCGGTGGCAGAATACTAAATTCATCCCAAAAAAGATTTCGTCAAAATTGGTGGCAACCTGGGAATATGAAAGTTGAGGAAATTTGACCAAATCTGACCAGCACCAAAAAAACTCCTTCAAAAAGTAAAGTGTAAAGAAAGAAAGCAGTAAAAAAATCACTGAAAACAGGATACCTCCTGCAGGGATTTTCACCCAAAAAAGAAAAGAAATGATTTTGCTTCAAAATTACCCCAATTATGCCACAATCCAAAATACACATATTTTGCAAATTTCATTAAAGACCACTATCAGTGATGGAAAAATATTTGAAATCTTGCCAGAATAGCTTCAACAAGTGAAGGGTAGAAGTCGTAGCATTTCATAAGTTACCTTTTCCAGCTGTAGAATGACAGAAAAAGGAAGAAGCAGAAAACGGCAGAGTGTTCCAAGATACGATTAGCATTCAATTACGTGTTGTAGTAGTTTAGTGTCCGTCTAGGACAATATTGGACTAAAATCTCGATCCGTCTGTCCTTATTAGGTTGCTTTGGTATTATCATTTGCAGGGTATGTTGGATACCTGTACTGTTACACGCATGCAGAAATCTGATTTTTGATGTGATTTCGATTTGCTGATTAGCAAACTCACTGATAGTGTCTTTAAGCCGCAACCAAAAAACAGTAAGTAATTAAAAATTTGATCATGTGTGAGACGATCCCCATTAGTGATTGAAAATAACAAATAAAAAGTTACGGTACTTTGAAATTTGACCCCAAGGGTTCAAAAAATTACACCACTGATTGTGAAAATGGCGAGGGTCGGGGTGACCTCATTGACCTTGGGACCTTGTGTGACCTTTGTGAATTTGTGTGACTTTGTGACTTGTGTTGACCTGGTGACTTCTTGTGACCCTGGTGACTTCATGTGACCTTTGTGACCTATGTTGACCTTGGTGAACTCATGTGACTTCGGTGGTTGACATTGTTGTGACTTTGTGACGTGACTTTGTGACCTTGAGTGACTTCATGTGACCCCATGTTGACCTTGGGACCTCATGTCACTTTGGCCCATTCACAAAATCGGTGGGCCGGGGTAGGTTCAGGGTGGGATGCGAAGGGGAGGGGGGTTGGGGTGGCAGGGAGGGTTTTGGGGTATGTGTCAGGGAGGGGGAGGATGCATCGGGGAGGGGTGCGTCGGGGGAAGGGTGGTTGGTAGGGCGGGTTGGGGGGACCTCATTGTGACCTGGTGACCTCATGTGACCTTTGTAACACTTCTCTCCAGTGCGTTTGTTCTCTTTCTAATCATCATTGCCAAAACTTCATCATAAAGCAAGTGTCGCGAAACCGGCGACACTGTGTTCGAAGAACAGCCTTGTTTTTGGTCAAGCTAGTTATCGAGGGATTGTTTAAAGTCCAGTGGTTCTTCTGACTTATAAAACAGAGTGGGTGATAAGTCATGCCAATCCTTTGTGGTCCTTAGGAAAAAATGAGTTTGAACAAACATCTTGTCCTGGTCCTTTGAATCTGGGATTGATTTTCGTGGCCTTGTCTATCCTGGAAATTTTTGGAGTGATGTATTTAGTATAGTCAAGTCCATAGTTCACTGAAGTATTTTGTTTTGAAGAAAAAAAAGTCGATTTCTCCGGCGTGTCTTGCCGAGGTAACCAACCAAGGCGGTGCACGCTGGTTGTCTTTACCATAGGTATTAGTGGAAATCTAGCAGCAGATTCTGGACTTTCTCCAAATTAATGACGATTTTCTCAGTGTAGGGGTCCCACACTGCTGCAGCGTAGTGCCAAGTCGGACGGACCAAGAGAATGTAGAGTTTTTTTCCTAGTTGTGGAGGATGTGTGATGAAAATTCGTCTTAGGAATTTCAGCACCGGCAAGCCTATTTTTTGCATGGTCTACGGGGCATCCATCCAGTCATTATGGATCATTATGCCAAGAGATTTGCTGAGTTTTGTTTCTCAAGCTTGACAACCGGCGTGTTATAGGAGGTTCAGGTGGATCCCTTCTGCTGGGGTTGATACGCATGGTAGTGCATTTAGATGGGTTGAACCTCTACCCCACTTTTCTGCCCAGTTCACCTATGGTGTTATAAATAAGACAATCATCCGCGAAGAGTCTGGTGGTACTGGTCACTCCGCCATGAATATCGTTTATATGCAATAGGAACAGGTGAGGTCCCAGGACGGTACCTTGTGGTGCTCCACTGAGTACAGGTGCCCAATCTGAAAACTTCCCATTCACCATAACTCTCTGATATCTTTGGGTAAGAAATGACTTGATCCACTGTTTGGTGGTGCCACAAATGCCATAATGGTCTAACTTAATTAAAAGGTGCTGGTGGGGCATGACATCAAAAGCCTTTGAAAAAATCCATGTCGGTGATATTACCATCGTCCAGGTTCTTTGTGAGGTTGTCTAAAGTCATGATTAGGTGAGTTTCGTAAAATCTTACTTTCCGGAATGCATGCTGATTGTCAGCAAGATATCCATTTTGCTAAGTGTGACATGAGATTACTGTCGATAATGTGCTCTAGGAGTTTGCAGCAGGTACTCGTCAAAGAGACTGGTCGGTAGTTAGCAGGGTCGGTCGTTGGTTCTTTTTTATATATTGGACAGATGTTGGCCCTCCAATCGAGCGGAAGATCCCCAGTATCGAGGGACTGCTGGAAGAAGAACAGACCTGTGCAATTTCTTCAGATGCCAGTTTCAACGCTTGGTTTGGTATACTATCCGGCCCTATAGCTTTGGAGACATTGATGCGTTGGAGCAACTTCTTGACACCCTCCACACCGACAGTGATAGGTGGCATTTCGGGGAATTCATCACCACACATTGAAGGCATCGATGATGGGTCCATGTTCTCCCGAGTGAAGACTCCTTCGAACTGGTCTGCCAAGGCATTTGCTTTCTCAATGTCTTCGGTCAATAATCTATTATTAACCTTTAGGGGTTGAATTCCAGTACTACTACTATCTTTCCTTTTGGAACGTATGTACCGCCAGAAAGATTTAGGATTGTTGGAGTCCATGATGTCATTAACAAAGTGTCTGTGAGTTTTTCTAATAGATTTATCCAAATGTTTTCTGATGTCAGCAAACTTTTCCCAGTCTACTTTTTTACCAGACTTTTTAGCTTTGTTGTAATATTTTTCCTTCTTTATACTGCAAAGCCTTTTCAACTTGGTTGTAAACCATGGTGGGCATGTGTTGCCTTTGACTACTTTTGTTGGAACTGTCTCAGCAACACTCTCACAGATTTTACAATGTATCACGAAACCATGTCCAGTTTTCCTCAACTGTCATGTTTTCTGGTCCACGTTCAAAATATCCGATCTGAAGTTTGAACGCCTTTTCTTTGAAGTCATCTTCAGAAACTTTTTTCCACAGAAAAAACTTATGCAGAGGCTTCTGAGGAATTGATGTCTTAGTACAAACGTTTGCTGTGATGATGCAATGATCACTAATGCCGGGCTGTGGTTTAACCTCCGAAACCAGTGAAGGGTGAGTAGTTAACAGGAGGTCGAGTGTATTTTCAGTTCCATTGTTGTCACGTCTAGTTATAAAATCAACCAGTTGAGTAAGATGGTTTTCTTCGGTCAAGTTGAGAAGCGACTCTTGAAGTGTGTTCTTTGAGCCAGAAGCAGTAGTAGCGTTACCTTCTTTCCATATTAAACCAGGTACATTAAAGTCACCCCCTATGATGACATGTGGAGACTTTACACTGTTGTTAATTCTACATAGACTTTCACCAAGCTTATCCAATGCTTCAGATGTTTCATTGGGAGGACGGTAGAAAGCACATAAAAAGACGGTCTGTCCTGAAATTGACGCTTGACACAAAAGTGACTCGATATCGTTGTCAGACAAGTCTTTTCTTTCAAAGTAGGGAATTTTTCATTTACGGCAATAAAAACGCCACCACCTGTGGAGTTTCTGTCGTTCCTGAAAACATTTAAGTAGTTGGGGAAGTTCTTGACAAGCATCACACGATTTGTAATTGGTCGGGTGGCGTGCGCCTATACATAATACATTGCGTGCGTTCGCCTTGCCTGAGAAATTTTGACAGCGATTATGTCTGGAATCAAATCTGAGACGCGTCACCCTGCGCCAATCGCAGTGAGTATTTGTGCCGAGCGTAGCACACAACAAAAGTACTGCTGTATTGGCCAATCGCGCAAACGTATTACGTTACTAGGATGCCTTGTTACTAGGTCATGTTATGTAGGTCAAGTACAGGGTGCATACGCAGTCAACGCACATCATTTTAGCGACGCGTCTCGGATTTGATTCCAGACATAATAACCATTTAATGATTATCAGTGATCCACCCAAAAGAGTCAAAACATTTTAAATTTGCAGGAATAGCTTTAAAAGTGAAGAATAAGTCTGTAGAATTCTCATGAGTTATTTTTTCCAAGCGAAAAATTGACAGAAAAGGAAGAAAACAGCAGTCTCCAAAGTCAGATTCAGTTATATGTTGTAGTATTGTCCATCATGTCTGTACGGACAGTGACTAAAATATCTTATTTTGTCCTTATTAGGTTGCTTTGGTTCTATAACTTGTTGTGTATGTTAGGGTACAAAAAATCTTATTTTTGATGATTTTATTTTATTTTCTGGTTGAGCAAATCACTGATAGTGCCTTGAGGCTTTACGCTATCATATTGTTGTAGGCCATGGTACATGATACAATGTTGGCCTTTTAATTAAATATTCGTGCTCCAGACCTGGGGATTACTTATTTCCTTCACTAAAATTAAAACAATATTATTTTAACCAGGAAAAGCTTTGTCCCCACATGAAAGGGGTGCACATTATTTAGAAAAATGAATAAAATGTCAACTGAATTTATTTCTAGAATATCAGTGACCAATGGATAAACATAACCTCAACATGCTCAAGCGAACAATGGGCTAATGATACTCAATAATCGGCCTGGAACACACTTCACATTCTTTTACATCTGGTCCATTCCATTGTTATTGTGCATGCAGTTGAACAGATTTCGAATGATATGTCCTTGCTGCATTGGCTGAGTTCTTTCCTCGTTCGCAATAAAAGAAATCTTGAGATTCTCCTGTGTGTTTCATTAACTTTGACCATATGATTAATATTTTTTTTCGAAAAGAAAATGCAAAGGGACAAAATTCATGAAAGAAAAGCACATGGCAAGGGCTGACCTAATTTATGCATAACCTAAATCCGCAAGTTATTGTCTTTAAGTGTTTATGACTGATAGAACCAGGCAGTGGCTGGAACATGAAGGTTGGCCAAAATTGTTCATTTTTGCTGTGGGACATGAAGTTGATGAAAGATACATGCACAGAATTTTTTTACAAATCTGACCCCCTTAGTTTTGCCTTTATAGCCCCCTCTATTTTGACCTTAATAATACCCTAAAATTGACCAGAATATGGCTGAATTTTCTTCATTTTGGCACTGCCAGTTTTTGTATGTAGCATTAATTTTCAATATGAATATTTATATCATTCCAACCAATGAGCTTTAAATGTCTTATACAAGAAATTACATTCCAACCACCCTCTCAGATTTGGCCTGGAGGGGTCTGAGGAATTTCCCCCCTATGGCGATCTTTAAATTTGCTTTAAAAAGCTGTAATTTTAAAAGCAATGTAAAAAAATACGCATCAATATTTTTTCATTTTTTTTACACAATCTTAAGTTCAAGCCTTATGCTATCAGAAACAAATTAATTTATATCGGGGCGTTGTTGCTATTTTTAGAAAATGTGGTGTTTCTATATGCTATTTTGCCAATTTTACAAAAAACAGCAGAAACGTGTCCATCTATGCTTTGGCACAAATTATCACATGTATCAGGTGAGTGAGTAAACATGAATACAAGTGAATGCTTTCAATAGATTTTGATCATTTTTTCCAGAAAAAAATGAGTGTTTCTAGATTTTTTTCCTGCTTAAAGCCATATTTTTAACAAAATTGCTCATATTACATGAGCAATTTATGAGCTTATTCTCAGTAGCTTGTTTCATGTAAAGAATCAAGTATTTAAACAAGAGTCATACATTTGCCTTAGGCATAAAGCGGAGCACAAGTCACCAAAATCCTAAATATGCAGATGCAGATGGGGAGGGGGTAATGTTACTATTTCCCCTTCTCTTTGAAAATTGTTTTAAATGCCAATAATGTTATATTTTTATTGAAATAATTACACACGTATCATAAATATCTTTTATTTACACACAGGTATGAATTTGAAGGTCTATTCGCCGACAAAAGAATAAAAGAAAGTTACTTGATGAAACATTGTGACTAAACAGTGTTTCTATTCTTTCAAATATGGAAAAATAGTTAAACGCCCAAAACCCTACAGGAGACCTTTTCGGTGTATGACACTGTCACAAAACACACATTATTACCCACAAGCACTCCTTATGGCTGCTTTAAAAAATATTGAGAGATGTAAATAATGAAATAAACCCGCAACATTCATATTACAAATCACTAATATTTAATATTGATCAAATACCGGTAATACTAATTACCCACATGACAATTGTCACCAATGCTGTTTTATAACTGGGGGAGGGCCACTCCACTATTTTCAGGTAGGGATGTGCAGCCACTGGAATTAAAATTTGGGCTAAATTTTAGCTTCCAAGGCAAACCTTTCCCAAAATGGGGGGTCTTAGAAATGCTGCAGAGGCACGAAATGAAGTCTTAAAGGGCTGCATATTCCCCCTACCACTTCCCTCTGTCAGTTCATTTATACTTATAATTAAAATATTCTCTAGCTTTTTAGTGCAGTGATGG
>JAMKCH010049277.1:0-11433 GCA_023653785.1 Ophioderma brevispina | reverse complement strand
GAAACAACAGGAAGTTGCTTTTCGCCTTAGCAATATGGCGCGAAACAATGCATACACCTGGTGGTGCACATATTCCACAGAGATGTTGTATTGTTATACAAAATTCTTTTGGCAAAAGTGTAGTTTAGGACCCTACATGGTTTACTGGTTAAATACTACTTAAATCACCTCAAAATCGATCCACTCACCTTCAGAAAACTCTCTTCTATCCAATGGCTGCTTAAAAACACATTTTTTGTTTTAAAATAGTCCTTAAATTCAAGAAAATTGTCAAAAAAATCCATTTTCAAGCTACTGATAAGCCGATAAACACTACCGGTGAGGGCTGCACCGCGTAGTCTTGCGTGTGCATATTATATGCCAAAACACGCTGTTTACCCAATCAGAATGCCCTTGGTTATCCCTCTAACTTTTGGACCAAGCAGGGAAGGGTTACCAGAAGTAGTTCGGCCATTTTAAAATGGCGTCTTCACTTTCGAACGAGTGTGTTTTACTCGCAAATTCTTCCCCTTTTCTACAAAGTACACTTCTTTTTTTCAGTATTAACCCTGTTTTCCAGTAACGGAATATTAATTTTATCCATGTAGGTAAGTTTCACGATTTTGTTTACATGTTTGGTGTCTTTTCAGGCCACAAATGTTGCCGATTTCAGGCGATTTTCAAAAGTTTTTTAACCTTGTCTGTTTTACCCAATAATTTCCCTAATTTTTCAAGCCCTGCCCTCTTCCAAAAAAATTAACCTTGTTCGAAAGTGTTCACGGGAGCTATCTAATCCAGTCTGGTTGCTTTAGAATGATGGATTAGAAAGATTTCATCCCTATATAGGGTTAGGGTCCTAAACTACACCATTACCATTCTTTTAACTTGGACAAGGTGAAGCCACATTGTGCAGGGCAAAATGCAACTTCATGTGGTTTTCAACGGTGCGCCAGCCCGCTATCCATGTGTAGAGGTCAGTGATTTCAAATTTTCCAAAATGTGTAACGTTTTGTACGAGACACGATATCGATTCTGTCAATGCACTCGTGGAGTCTGCTGCGCCGAAATACCGGGTTATGCCGAAACACCCGGTCTTTCGGCAGATGACCTTGCCGTACGGCAGGGGTATCTGCCGAAACGCCCGGTGTTTCGGCAATTATTCATGCCGAAAATGCGGGCTACGTCAAGTTCGGCACAGAGAGATCCTTATTACTGTAGGGGGGTGTGATAATTCGAAATTTTTCTTTGGCCCCCCTGAAAATATGTAGTGGACCCTACTGAACATGAATATAACAATGAAAAATAAATTTGAGGTGGGCAACCCCCCTGTATATACCCTCTGAAAGTTTTGAATTAAGGTTGCCGAATTCGGAAGACTTGCACAGTGTATTTCTATAGGGAATATATTGGATAGTTATGAAACTCTATCATATGTAATTTTATGCGTTGTAAACTGAATGTGTTCAAAACCTTACACTTCTAAATTGTTTTCAGTAACTTTTCTACATTTAAAGATATTAATTAGGTCCTACATAGGCTTACAGTGTCCAAAGCAAGCTTCAGTCTTCAGTTATGATCCCACACTGAAGATATACATGTAGTGTTAGCTCTAAAGACATGAATCACAGCTTCATTGAGCTCACTCTTTATCTTCTTTTGATGTCACATTGACTAAAGTAGACCTTAATGTTTTTAGCATAGGTTGCTGTTAAGAAAGCTTCTTATGATCATTCTGAAGCCTGAAAAGATCACTTGTTTTGGGAAGTGACAGTGATGTGTGTCCCATGCATAATTGACTGGTCTCATCAAGGTACTGTGCAGCCATATACTTGTCTACATCTTCAGCTGAAATGAAATGCCCACCCATGCATGGTCTTATTCAAACTAATCTGCACATACACCGTTCTTTAACATGTGTGCACATACACTTGCCCCACTAATATTTGAGTTTGTTTTATGGCGGTCATGTATTAATGGCATATATCATCAGTTTTTGCAGTGGTGATGTCACTACTTAGGACACCCCATCCCATTTTGTTCAACCGAAAGGCTACAACATAAAAATATGTCAGTCTTAATTTGTTGAGGTATGCCAACCATCTATTGGGAATGTGTGTTGTAACTCTGGTCAGTTCTGAAAAGAACAACCTGACTGTACACTACACGATGTTTCAGTATCAATAATCCAAAAGGATAACTAACTAGCATTCAATGGCCCGATATTTTCCCTAAATCCTTCGGAATAAAGGTAATTCAGATATTCGATTGACGTTTTTAAATATGACTTGCAAGTCATTTCGAAAGAAAGACGAGCTATATTAGCAACCAGGTCCAGGCATTCTAGTCTACAATTTTATCTTTCCATACATAAAAGCATGACTTATATATATGCCTACAAAAGTATGTATACACAGATTAAGACCAATCATATGACAGGAGGACTATATTTCTTCCATCTCAAGTACCAGATATGGAAACTAGGTAATAAAGAAGCTCATAAAATGTAACTCTGACATAGGAAACATTCAATCTAAAATCCTGGTAAAAAGAACTTGGAACACCCCGCGCTTTCTTTATGCAATCAAGCGTGATACTTTGCTGTGAGTAAATATCATCATTCTCCAAACGCCAAGAGAAAGCAGGAGCTGGAGCATTGTTTTACCCTTCCCCCTCCCCATCAGACAATGTTGAGATACCTTTAAAACATGATCAAACGTTGGCCTCTGAACAACATTGTACAGGGGAGCGGGGACATTTATTTACACTTGAATGTGCTTAATTGTTCCAAGACTTTTTGCGAGGATTGTAGGTGTGAAAACACCTCAAGACCACTCCCTTTTATTGGATTCAGGTTTCCTCCATGTACCCGTCCTTTCTTAAAAATAACAATCTTGAGTCTTTCATTAGCTAATAACTAGATGGAATCTTGAAATCTGAAGAGGAAATAGAAGAACATTATTGAAAAGTGTCAACTGTCAATACTGTAACCTTAAATTGCCACATGTCAATGTGGGAAGTTCAAATATTATGTTAATTGGTTAATTAATCAATTAATATTTGACTAATCAACAAATTAAATTATACATAATTAGCTGCTAACACTACTAGACACCTACATAATCAAATAACATGGGTAAATTGCTTCATATAGAGGCATTTCTGTACTTAAGAATGTCAATAATGTCGTCTGCTACATGAAAACTGTCAAATTCGGAAAGCTTGTCATCAAAATTTTCAAGGGGCATGTACAGGGGGGGTTATGCAACTTTTTTTGAACAAAATCTTTTATATTCTTGATTTGTATTGGGGATACCATATTTTTGAGGGGGGGCTCACATTAAAAAGTCAAAATTTTCAAAATAACACACCCCCCTAATTACAGCGTGCGGTTGTTGGATGTAACTAAGTTCTTTTGTCAATTGGCTGTACGGACACAGGATGATACGAAATAGATGTTCAGTGGGACATCAGCGTTAGCTTCCGACAGGCTAAAATTAGCTTTAACCTAATAATTTTTCGATCGATAAATTTGAAAGGCCCGTTTTCCTTATTTACGAAGGTAACGTGAAATTGAAGCTGTGTTTGGAAATTGCATAACCATCATTTGTAAAGTTACATAGGCCCTATTGCATAGAACTCCAACACCCATCCCACACACACAATTAGGTACATCATATGATTTAAATACTGCTGATATGCAGATAGGTGCTTGGTTTACTGAATAATAAATTTAACATGACCCCCCCCCCCCTCCATCAGAAAAAAAAAATAAAATCACATAACCCCCTATTTGTGAAGTAGAAAATCACATGGTCTAATCCCAATGTTTGTACTCAGCGGACCCTAATAACCAAACCCTAACCTAATTCCTAACCCTAATCTTAACCCAAGGCCCTATAACCCCAACCCTAAACCTAACCCGTGTTGCAACCGGCCTAATAGGCCTCCTAATCAATAAAGGGGATCTTTACAATGGGATCCATATGTATATCAATGCATATAACGTATACATTGTTTCCGAATTCGACTACCTTGGTAAAAAGAACGCGGGAATTCTTCTTCATGGGGTCTATGTGGGTGCTTTAGGCGTTACAAGATCGTATCTACGTCTTCTATTACATACATGATTGTTCCTAAATGCCAAAAGCCTGATTTTTAATGAGTTTCATCGTAGAATTGTCCATAAAATCATGAAAAATGCGTAAACACGTGCTCTACACATCAACAGCACGTTATTTTCCACTTCCCTTCTCCTCTGCCGAATGCCCGGGTTCTTCGGCAGTTCTGAGAGGAGGGAACTTCGGCACCCGGGTGTTTCGGCACAACAAGTCTTAATGAACGTATGCGGCGTGTTACGAAAGAGTAAGAGCGACGGTGAATTTAGGGTTTCGCCTTTTACTTAAATTTCGAGGCATCCGTATTTTATGCCATATGTAGTGGTTTAATTTAGATTTAGCCTCTCAATAGATCTCTTACCTTTGACACAGAAATGTCTTGAAAGTGAAACAAAATGTGATTTTAATGTTATATTTCAGTAAAAAAAAAACAAAGGCTGAAATTTCATAATTCTCCTATAGGCAAATATGAGAATTTATCACTTTTGTGACCCAAAGAAATATTCTTCAGCGAATAATTCAGAGGGGATATGTTTGAAGAAGGCTTACTCAGTCCAAAACAAATGTTTAACATTTAGGAACACTGTATGTAAATGCTTCGTGCACCGTAAGAAATAATGCATGGATGACATACTTTTAAGATACTTCGTAATAGCGTTTATAAATGAACATAATCTCTGATATTTCTAGTTCCTCGTGCATTGACAAACTCAGTGCACTTGCGTCAGACTTTGGACCATGGACCTAGAGAGCATCAGCCGAGAAGGTTTTGGTTAGACGAACGAGATTACCAATATCTGACCCCGGGAAAATTCAGAGAAAATATAACTTTTGCAAATATGAAAGTCTGCCGGGGACCTCAGTTGTTGAGTGTCGCCCCAGGAGAGGGGGTCAAAGGTACTATGGGGGTCCAAGTTTGAATGCTCTAAATCTAATATAATTATAGCTCAAAATTTTCCTTAGGTAAGCAGGAGTAAAAAAAGTCATTTGGGTCACACGCGTGTGGTGCTCCTTTCCAAGATATTTGGGAAATAGGCTAATAGGTCATTTGTTATTCAAGAAAGGTCACCCGTTGCAACATACCCGATTTGTTTGTAAAAATATTGTTTTTAAATGTTTAATGAGACTGAATCCAAATATGAAATGCTTTTGCACTTTCCGGCATCTCCTTGTTGTTATAATGGAAGGGTACAAAATTCCCTGTAGGACTATGGGGACGGGGACATTATACCCCTATACCACCCCTAAACCCCTCCCTATGAGGGAACCAACCCTATGCAAATAAAACATCAATATTTTTGAATCAGTACATTACAGTATGTGTTTTTTAATATTTTTTTACAAAGAAAATCTTGGTATTACAATTGTTGTTCTTTCTTGAATAAACAAATGACCTTTAGCCTAGTTTCCCAAATATCGTGGAAAGTAAGCACCACACACATGTGACCCCCCAATTGACTTTTTTACGTCCTGGTAACCTAAGGACTAATTTGTAGCCTATTTTTCCATTAGATTTAGAGCAGTTTCCCAAATTTGACCCACCCCCCATAGTACTTTACCCCTCTTCCTGGGGCTACACGCCCAAACGGTTCTCCGTCAGACGTCCATATTGTTCAAAAGTTATATTTTTCTCTGATTTTCCACGTATTCAGACTCTTGGATCTTGTTTCGTCTAACCAAAACTTCTGGGCTGACGGTCCTACTAGTAGATATAGCAAAGATATTGATGAAGAGGGACCTCATAAACTCAAAAACCACAAATTACCTAATTCAATTGCCCATTATCTCGACAAAAGCCAGGAACTCGATGTTTATAGATGTGCATACACCGCGACGGTCTATGATCTATCTCGTTGCCGCGATCGATGCAGTTACAGCTGTCTTTACCAAGAAAACTGTTCCACAAAACTTGGTACTTTCACAAACGTTCACCGGTTGGTTTTTATGTGAACCCGGGCGGTTTTTGAATACCAACGGAAAAAAGAAACTCTAAGCTATACTTCGGTACAAATTTATAGGAAGTATGTTCAAGGGGGTGTTTCCCCCTTCCGGTGTTGTTTTTCAAAATTGCTCAGGTAGATGAATTTGCAGGAACTATTTTTTCCTTGATCTTTCAATTCCTCATTGGCATCAGCCATTGCAGCAGCAACTTACAAGGGGGTTGAAACCTTCCCAGTATGCCCGCTCGCTTTCGAATACTATGGCCAGTCAACCCTCTCCTTCTAAGGAGGGTGAGTAATCGCATAACGTTAAGAATCCCTTAAATGGGATCAATCGGTGGGTTTCATAACAAAAGGCGGCAAATCGTGATAGAGTCTTGAACTAGTGTGTTGGTATGTAGGTCCTCTGCTCTAGGTCCATGTTTTGACTGACTCAATGGCCTTGTGCCACTTCGTCGTCAGTTGAACATGCGTGGCACATTTTGTCAACTACAACAGTAACCTAAAAATAGCCACAATTAACCTCTATATATTTTTATCAGATGATGTTATTATGTTTTGTCAATTATTGCGATTATTTTCATACGGGCATTGTATCATTTACACAGCTTCAAAACATGAACAGTTTGCCGAACCATCGGCGCCGTATCAATCCCTGGATCATCAAAAACAAAAACCTTGTTTTCTGCCTTGTTCCGTGGCCACATGTGACACTACAACTAGTCCAGTCACTCCAACTCGTAAAGAAGGCTGTAAGTAAAATAATTGCCAATCCATTTCGCAAATTTAGTATCCAAATTACCCCCTCCCAGGATCTTTTGAGTTGGGGCACAAGAATAATTTTCCCCTCGAATGGACGCCGATATAAAAGTTTAAAAAGAAGTTACATGACGCAAATGAATCTGTACAACTCCAAGTGGCCGTATCGTATTGAAGGGCCTTCCGTTAATTATCATTTTAAAATGGATGCTTTATATGGAGGTCTATGGAAAATGCTGTCGTTGAGGATGTTATATATCCCTTAAATCCCTAAATGCTATTTATGCCACTTTTAAAAAAAAACACGGAGCGAACCCCTACCTCGTGTTTACGGGAAAGGGTGAGAAAATTCTTCAAGGATGGACCGTAACGGCCCATCCATGAGGAATTTTCTCAACCGTTACATTTAACTTTCACAGTATTTTGAAAGGGAAAAAGGTTCACTCATGTAGGACTAACCCTGGTTTAAACCCAGGTCTAAAGTTAGACTCCCTTTCAGAATACCAGCCACAGATTCATTCAAAAGAAAAGAATATTGGTGTAAAAATATTCAAACCGGCATGCCAAAATATTTCACACACCTGTACGATAAATATTCAAATGTCCAGCCCCACAATATATTGTATTAATAAATATTCGTGTGAAGAACATTCCCCAACATCTTGCCAATCGAAACCAAGTTTCTCGGCCGAGAAACCCAGTTTTTCGAACACTTTGCTTTTCAAATCGATTTAATTGAAAATTTTGGTTTATCACATTCAATAGGCAATGTTTTGAAAAAAAGCTGGTGTAAATCGCAAAAAACAAGTTTTTCGACCGATAAACCATCGAAAAACCTGGTTTATTGACCGATAAACTATGTGTATCAAAACGTAGGTTTCGAATTACTAAACCTGGTTTCTCAAATCGAAAAGCCAGGTTAAAGACATTATCAGTGATTTACCCAAATGATTCAAAATATTCGAAATTTTCAGGAATACCTTAAAAGTGGATGATATCCGATTTTGTTCTTATTGCTTTCAGTCTTAGCACTTGTAGGGTAATTTAAGATACCTATACTTGTTACAGGCATGCAAGACATCTGATTTTTGATGATTTTGTTTAGACTTTCTGATTTAGCAAATCACTGAGTGTGCCTTTAATCAAATTTGATCATAAAATGCTAAACAGAGAACGAGTATGTAATCCTGAATGATTTGACATTCAAATGCATAATCAATGTTAGTATTCATAAGTCATCGATGCTTTCATAAATAAAATGTCCTACAGTTAAATTTGTTTGAAACATTGGTGTGGCCAACAACATCCTTTGCTTGACTTTAACTTTGTTGCGGCCACTGAGGTCATTTCGTGGGTGTTGTCGGGGGGAGAGGAGTGGGGCTATGAAATGCGACATTTGGACATCACCAAAATCGTTATAATCAACTCCGTGCAAGGATACTGGTTCGATGACTGACATCTCTTTATGTTCTTTTCAATTTTCACGCGAATCAATTTACGTTTGATTGCGTACAACCTTGAGAAAGTCTCAACCCTTGTCTTATAAACTATGTATAGAGTGACCGTATACTCTGATCGTAGAAGAGAATTGTGATACACTATTTCATAAACGATCGATTCCAAATAACTTTTGGAGTTGGACCTACTTAATGAAGCGAATGATGCAATGAGACCACTGACTCTACACATGGATAGCGAGTTTGAGTCGCCGATTGAAACTGGAAGTTGCTTTTTGCCCTTCTCAATGTGGCGGGAAATAATGCATACACCTGCTGGTGCACATATTCCACACAGATGTTATATTGTTATACAAAATTCCTTTAACTTTGACAATAAAGTGAAGCCATATTAAGAAGGGCAAAATGTAGCTTCCTGTGATTTCAATCGGCGACTATTCAACGGTGCGGCAGCCCGCTATCCATGTACATACGTCTAGCCCTGTTTTCTTTCATCGTTATCTATTGTATCTCTTTTGTTTGAGAGCACGTGTGGCGCAACGGATAAGCGCGGGACTCATGATCCTAAGTTCGTGAGTTCGAGCGCCGCTGAAGTCAACGTGTTTGTGTCCCTGGGCAAGATACTAGTCTCAATTGCCTCGTTCACCCAAGCGAAATATGAGGAGCTGTTATGGGGGGATATTACAATCTAAGTGCTGATAGAGTTGTGCGCCTAGCCAGCAGCCACCTAGATTAAAAGCAAATGGATGTGACGATTTCTGATGGCAGCCCGTGGTAATAATAAATTGGAATCGCGCTTGAGCACCTGCAGGGTGGATATGTGCGCGTTATAAATCGACATTATTGTTTGAACTGCCCACTATTTTTGCGGAAGTGGCTTGAGGCCTACTATTTTTGCGGAAGTGGCTTCTGGCTACTGCAAACAAAAGAAATATACTAGCAGTTCCAACAAAAGAAGTATACAATAGGAATCGGTGTTTCTACACCGTCTGCCATTGTTTTGGGGGAGGGATTATGTAAATTTTAATCGCATTAAGGACACCTCCCGTGATCGTAACTACTCCTTTAAATAAAAGGAGATAGTTACGAGACAAAAATAAAAGTCTGTCAGGCTGAATGCCACAGCGATTGCTTGTTATTAGTGTGACGTAAGCAGGACTATATTGAAAATATGAAAGTTGTGGTGTTTATACAGAATGCCATTTCTATGGGTCAAAGGTGAATTCCAGAGACATAATACTGTCAATATTCTTGAGTCATAGTTAGAATACAATGTTAAGGATACCACCCATGAGCGTGGATTATGCATATACTAAAAATATAAGTTTATTACTAAACAAGAGATGTTACATAATTATTAAACAGGCACACGTTAAATTAATTATCATGTAGCTGCGAATATATTTTTTGGAATACTTCTTTTCTTTTTTTGCTTTTCACGTCTCTACTCATCCATTTATATAAATCTTGTGGTGTCGCTGTGAGTAATACTGAACGCATTGGATTGGCCTTTTGTGCTCAATACCATACATTAACGCTGAATGACCCAAAAGACCGAATAGTCAGGTAGATTAACCGCTGCCACGGCTGATGTTTCTCGCTGATAGACTCGTTGTACATGTGCGAATCAGAGCAATGGCTATTCTGGTTTACTTTTAAAGAAAATATTAAGCTTATGTTCCTTATTAATGTTCACAAAATTATAAACAATAGGTATCCAAACTGTACTCTGAATCGTGAAAAAATCGCATTTAATTCTTTGCACGACTTATATGCAAGATAAAAGGCGAAACACAGACCATTCGCGAATTTAATAGTCCTCTGGAGCTGGTTGCGCTTGTAGTTCTGACAATGTCTGCCTGCGGCTCGACATGGTCAGAAACTAGCAAGCTCAACACAACTCCAGAGGACTATTATATACGCGAATGGTCTATCTCTCGTCCTTTATCTAAAGCGTAAAGGTCAGTGAATTAGACCGTGAATCTACTACAAGCGTTGAAGCAAACCGCAAATGGAGTTGTATGATTGATCTGGCATTAACTTCGAGGCAACTAGTGTTAAAGCTAACTTGCTAATCGCTTGAGTGAATAGTGCTTTGTTAAATACGGAGCAAATATATTAGTAGGGTGATAAATGAGCATGCTATCCTCGATTTTTTGGGACAAAAGGTTTAAGTGTGTTACCATGGTTTGAAGGGTCCGGAGTCAGAAGTTGCGTCCACCTATGCGGCAATATGGATAACAGTGAATAATGTTTGGGCATTGGTTGGGCATAATAAGTGGCCAAAATGTAACAAGGGTCTACTTGTCTAGTAGCTAGTGGTAACCAAACAGTAAACCTCAAATTGTATACAGAGCGTCTTCACCTGAAGCTTATCAGAGCTGTAGTTCGGTATACCCTTTTTTAATCCTTAAACGAGACAAATTGTATTTTAATACATGGTTTACAGGTAAAACACAATTTGATGTTATTTCATATTTAACCCTGTACTAAGTTTTATATGAATAATCATATTACAAACGCAGTTTTTATTTGGACCACGATATTTTTTCATCAGCGCTGCATTGCTGTACAAATGCTCAGGGAAAAAATGTGAAAAGTATATTAAATGTATACAAGCTTATACACATACTTATGATGGTGTATTAACAAGGCTAGATGATAAACAAAGACACTTGTATGACAGTTCAGATGCGTGGATATATAACTACATTATATCCTTCGCACCTACTCCATATCATATGTTTATTCGTTGACGGAATAAAGCATCACATACAGATAGACGCAAAGGTATAATGTAATGTACCTGAAAAATTATTACAGCTTACAATTTCTAGGTGAGTGCTGATTGAAAGTGTTTCAGTGAAACTTTCAGAGTGATCGAAAGTGCCATTCATGTCTATCACTAAATCGCAGTTTCAAAGTGCTCAGTTTCAACGGGGTATTTGATTTATTGATATTAAAGCTACTGCTATTTTTAATCTTATTCATACCGCATGCAGGGTTACTACAGGGCATCGTATCAGTGTGGGAACCTTCGCACTGGTAACCATCAAGGCCTTGACAAGCCCTCGTCTCACCATCCTTCCATCACGCAGTTACATGCAACTTCCAAACGACCCCCACGTACCCCAAGATCCCTGCCAAAGTAGTGTAGCGGATTGCTTACATGACCTACAGTGA